>VZTO01018917.1:0-13360 GCA_013400615.1 Syrrhaptes paradoxus
CTGGGCTCCTAGGGCCGCCTTCTTAACCTATTAGTTGTCAGATTATAAATAAGCATGCATTATAACAGGCGTATAATTGAGCCTCTTAGGCACTCATCTGAGGAGACAACAGACTGCCAAAACCTAGTGTTTATATACTGCTTAGTACATTGTACACAGGTATTAAACATCAACTATCAAAAAGTCACTTTGCTCATTTGATAGCAAAGCTGTTTGCTCAGAACTTCTAATACAATGATATGACCCAGGAGACACTGTGTCATCTTTCCTTAACAGCTGCTTTGCAGCAAGATACCTCACATGGGGGGGGAGAAGGAAAAGAAAAAAAAAAAAGGAGGAAGAAGAAAAAAAAATGTGTGAAGAAACCTGATTTCTTTTGTAGGCCTAGAAAGCATGGAAGCCCTATTGTTTTCAAGTGCACCTGTTTCTAATTGGTTTAATAAACACTGTGGTTTTACAAATTACCTTTGTGTGTTCAGCTGGGCTGATAAATTGATGTTCCATATTAACACAGACCTCATTCATCTCATTTGTGCTCAGTGTCATTTGTTTTCTGATCCAAGCGGTATGCTTGTTTCTCTTTGGTTTCAGTCTTCTGGGAACTATAGTATTTCCAAAACAGGTCTAAAGTCACATGGAAAAGATTTCAGGGATGCTATCAGCTCATTGTGTAATTGGTTAATCTGGCCAGGTTCTGTGTTGAGGTCTTTTGTCTGCAAGGGGACAAGGACAGGAAGATAGTACTCGTGTGTGTCTGGAATCCACAATGAACCATTTTCTCTGCATTTATTACACCCCAGTTATGTTCTATGAAAGAAACTGCAACTGTGCTTTTCCTTGGGGGGACAAAAAACCTGTCAACTTGACAAGTCTATGGTCAGTTTGAATAACATGTCAGTAAATGAGTATTTGTCAGAACTATGAGAGGATTTGAACTCTTTATGGAGGCAGAGCTGAGAAATCACAGTGGAATATCCCAAAACACAGGAAGAGGCACCTGGTTATCCCTTATTATAGTCTCAAAGGAATGAACTTTAATGTTTATGTGCAGTGTTAACACTAGGAAGCTCCTAGTTCTGTTATTTTAAAAAAAATATGTTCCTCTGAAATCCTCTTAGAGGAATCTTCCCTTATCTGATTCAAAAGTGAGATATTCCACTATTCCACCCCTAATATTTACAATTTAAAAATTAACCAAGTACAGGTTTTAACTGTGCTATATAGTATGTTTACCATGCATATTTCCATTATGTTCAAAAACCCTATTTGAACATAAACAGATCAGAGGCTTTTTAGCTTCACAGATGGGGAATGAAGCCAGCTCTGTTGGTCAGCTCTATTTCAGTACAAAGCAGGACAGAGTTCAGAACACTTATAAACCTAGCAGGTAATTTTAGTTAATTTTCCAATCTTGTGAAGATGTGTTCCCCTTTGACATGGCTGATACTGTCAGTTTGTGACAAGGGTAGGTAGATTGTAGGTTAGACTCAGTTCATGAAGTGGAAATCTGGCTCATGCAGCTTTCAGCAATTCCAGACTTTTTGCTTAGCTACAGACAGTGTAATCCGTCTTCCCCTTACAACATCACTAAACTGGTGTTTGAAAAATACATTGTATGTAGAGCAAGAAGGAATAAAGAGAACTATTTAAGAATAATACATTAAATTTTCTTTATAGTTAAGAGTGCAGCGCTGCACTTCATGTGCTGTTGTAGTCTTAAAGACATTCCTTTTTGTACTCTTCCAGCAGTATGCCTGTCTACACTGCCAGCGTCCCAGGATGACCATCAAGCACAGGCAATATGAACATCTAGGGGTGTCTGACAGACAGTGCAGAGGTAAGTGAGAGCACATAAGCTACTTAGTAGGTTGATATCACTGCCTTCCCAAGGCTCAGCAAGGCTTTGCAGTCCCAGAGATGCCATTGCCTGTGTCTAATGACTGCTGTACTCCCTTTGCACTCTTGGCAGCTGTACTTCAGCAGTGTTTCTAGCCAACGCTTCTGCTGCCTTTATTTGTCTGTTCACATACATGGCAATATACCAGAGAACAAGCCTTGAGCTCTTTCACACTGTTTGGTCAACATTATGCTATTTTGTTAATGAATATGCTGTCATAATTTGGTCTTCTTTAACAGGCCAAATTAACACATCTAGGTTGTTTTTGTTTTTTTTTATATGAGGCAGGATAGAATGCATCCTGTGTCTTCTGTATATTTTCACTTTGCAGCACAATGTCCGTCTTTCAACTGGTTTTTCTCATTTGCCCCCATCCCAGCCCCCATTTTGAAATTTCCACTGGAAAAAACAAAAAACAGTTGATGTTTTGAAGAAGCCAAATGTCCCAAAGGTTATGTAAGAAGGAAACATTAAAATATTGAATCCATTGTTTTCTTAAGTAAACTTAAATCTTGCCTGCTGTTGTCTCAGGCACTTACTCCTGTGACATGTGAGCTGTGGCACCAATGCTGTGGCTACAGAGGGCACAGGAGTTTTGGGAGATGAGGTGGCAGTGCCTCTCTGCAGGCGCTGTGCTTGCTGTCACTTGGTTGCTGGTGGGAGCTGCCTGTCTCCGACACTACTGCTGCTGTACTCAGCCCTGGTTCAAACAGCTATCCGGAGCTGGGGATTTTCACTTAATCTACTGTCAAACAAACTTCTGTCCAGTGGTTCAGGTGTTGAAGGAAAAACAGATGTAAATATTTACACATGTGCACTGAGGTGAACAACTGTCCTCTCCTGTCCCCACTCTCAGGTCCCCTTGTTTTCACAGGTTGTAGGGTTCTCCACAGCCTCAGTCTCTTGGGGGTGTCCTTGTCCTGGCATGTGTGTCCGATGGCCGCAGTCCCTCAGGGGCAGCTGAAGCCCTTTAGCACATTGTGCATCTTCAGCCCTGGCAGCTGGGGCTTTACTTAAACACATCTTATCACGGTCTGCTTGTGCTTTTCCAACTGACACAGCCATGGCTCAGGATAGGTTTTCTTTCCAGTGCTGTTTCTGTCGGTGGCAGTGGTAGCTGCAGCCAGCTGCCATGGGGCCACAGAGGTCCATGGCTTCCTCCCACAACCTGCAATGCTGCAATCCCCACCACTTAAACTTTGTCACTCCTACCAATACAAGCCTTGAGGGAACCCATCCTGCCTCTCAGCAGGAGAAGAAAAGAAAAAACATGGCTGATTTAATCCATCAGCAGCCCTGTTCTCTGTTTTCCTCCTGCCTTGTGTTTCCTGGGTGACCTTGTAACAGTGGCTGAGGGCCTCTCTGGACAAGGTCCGTGAATGCAATACAAGTTCCTAGGCAAATAAATAAATAAAACAGTGCTTCCCTAACTCACGCAGGTGTTTTGAAGATGAGTGCACCCATGGGGATATCTGACACAAGCACAGGTTGGTACGAGGAGGACAGCTGAGCTCTGCTGTTCATCCCCATGGGAGGAGGCAGGGATCCCTGACATAAGAGTCCCTTGCAAAATTCCTAAAACTGGCACAAACCCGGGGGGTGGACTTCTTGTTTGCAAACTGAAACCAGCCCCAACAAATGCTGTTGGATTTCTATCTGCCATTAATCATGCCATTAGCCATCTCTCAGAAGTCTTTGGGAAAGTGCATTGGAAAGGCTGCCATAGCCCTGAGCTCTCTTTTGTCAGGGTACTCATCTTAACATCTTTATTTTGACATGATGTGGACAAAATTACGAACAGCAGCTAATGGTTTGACGTTTGTGTTTATATTTATGAAGTTGATAAGGTCAGAAGCTGCAGATACAACCAGGTCCCAAAGATGCAGAAATAGAGGAGGACGTATTATTACCAACAAAGAAATGCAAAGGGAAATAACTATATAATGGATGTGAAAAAAGTAAGTTAATAAATAAAGCACAAGTAAATTACAAAGCAAAGTTTTGTATGCTTCCTATGTACTTCCGTACAGAGCTATATGATAACTTTAAAAAAAGTTAAATTATGCATCTCTAGATACTAATGCCCCTCAGTTGACCTGACAATTGCTTGTAGATGTCATTTAAGGAGCGAGTGTTCTGAAGTCAATTGAAAAGGAAGAGAAGTTCAGAGTATGTGTGTGACACGGTGATGAAGCTGGAGAAAGCATGAAGTTGTTTGTGGCATGTGACTTAGAATGAAGGATTATAATAGAGGAGTGCAATAAAAGAGAGGTGGTGGGAAATAAGGGAGAATAAGCACCAGAGAAGAAATTGGAGAAATTAAAGACTACAGGAAGAAGTTGTAACAATTAGTGTGGAAGAACATCTGGCACCACTTTTCTATGAAGAAAACATTACATGCCAAATATGCTGTCAACTAGATGTCACAAAGATTTTTAAAAAGTCATCTACCTTCTGAATTAATTACAAGTCACTTATGATTGAAAATGATTTCATTAAGATTGTTCTCAGAAATAGCCTGATATTATTTCTGTTCTTTGGATATTTGTGAGAAAATATCTTCTGCAATACGTGCACAAAGAAATTATTTTCACAATTTTTTCCAGACTGAAATTAGTTTTCTACAAATATTTTACCAGAAATATCTACTACACAAATATATGCATAGTCTGCTTGCAAAGGAGGTCAGGTCTGTGTCACGCCTTTTTGAAATTCAGATGCAAGAATACTCAAATAACAGAACGGTTCTTGTAATTTTGATAATCTGAAATAGTCACAAAGATAATAAATCATTTCAGTATAAAAGGCCAGTAGATATTACCAGGATGCCTTCTCTGCCATTGTTTTAATGTGGACTATTTTTTTCCACATTTTCTGTGAATCCAGACCATGATAAAGGCAAAAAGGAAATGAAAGATGAGGCTGATACATGAGGCCATGGATACTCAAAGGTTGTTTTTTAAGAAAGAGGGAAATTCAATTTATGGACGAAATTATATGATGTCAGAAATATTTAGGCATAATTATTTTAGAATCACTACTACCTTTCTAAAATTTCTTGTAATTCCTTTTGTTATCTCAAGTCATTATATGATATAAGACATAATCAATGAAATAAACTATGAAATAAATATGAATTAAAGACAAATTGTCATATTTTATTCATTGAGGAGAAAAAAAGGAGAGGGAGGAAGAGCTCAAGGAAGGAATTGCTCTTAATGACAAAATCTTCCATATTATTACTCTTAGTGATCACTGAATGTAAATGTATTTGCAACTTAAAATGCAATGCC
Organism: Syrrhaptes paradoxus; assembly: GCA_013400615.1. Classification (NCBI taxonomy): domain Eukaryota; kingdom Metazoa; phylum Chordata; class Aves; order Pterocliformes; family Pteroclidae; genus Syrrhaptes; species Syrrhaptes paradoxus. The sequence continues at coordinate 5,191 of VZTO01018917.1, forward strand.
AGAGGTTTTAAATCATAAGAACTGCCCAGACATCAGTGAAGCCGGTATCATATAGCTTGTTATGATTTTACTACTTTCCCAATTAACATTATAATTTTGCAATATTACAGATGTCTTTTCACATATTTATTCTCCAAACGCGTATTTTAGTAAGGCTACTCACAGAATCAGATAGTATTCACACAGTACCTTGGTTTCAGCTTCCTGTACTAAAGTAAATATGCCACATGAATACTAATTATTAGTTCACAACAATTATAAAAGTTTATTGCAGAGCAATGTGCTTCATGCATTCTGCTTCCACTGTGATGAAGGCCATATCAAGAGAGAGAAATAACTGTTCAGACATTCTCAGAAGTTGACAAATTTTAAAGAAATTCCTCAAAATCGTTAAATTTAATCTATGACAGTATTCAAAACACAGAAGCTTCTGGCACTGAGCAAATGTACTGTACATACTAAACCAGTGTCATGGAATGGAGATACAGTGCCTGGAGTCCTCCTAAGAATGTGTTACATTAATCAGCCCTGTAGCTAAAATATCATGCAGTGCTCTTGCGAGTTAGTCTTGCGACGAATAGAAACGTGGTCTGTGTAAATGGCACTTCTTATAGAAGTTCTCTTGCTGTGTTGAATACATTGCTTTTCAGGGAAATATTGTGGTCAGATGTGACATCAGGGTTATTAGCCCCCCTCAGGAACAGCTACGTTAACAGTGAGAAACATTGTTTGCAGTGATGTAGTACAAACATTATTCCCCATGGTTTGCAGCCAGGCTGCTCATGTAAAATATATTGTGAATACAGAAAATGTTATACAGCTTCTTCCTAAGAATGTTGAAGTGTTTATATTAATGGATTTTTTTTTCATTTCAATGTAAAAAATAATTAATATCATGTTCAAATTGTCTATTGAGGTAAAGAAACATGAGTGACACCAATTGACTTAGATATTTGTCTTCTGTCCTGTTACCAAATGCTCATTTTCTCAAAGTAAATGGTGTAAGAAAAAGTAATATGTCCAAATCAGAGACAAGGCTGGAACCAGGACACTGATTAAATATCTTTATATCAATAATGTTGCACAATAGCTTACAATAAATGCAGGATTATTCTGATGAATTCATTAGGTAACATCATGGCTTTATCTAGGCTTCAGTGGTCAACAGGATAGACAACAGTATACAATCATAAAAACTATTAAAAATAATAAAAACTATAGTCTGTACTCTGTTCAGGAAAGGTTTGCACCAGCCCACAGGCATTAGTAGAACAAAATAGAAGAGCATAACCTTGAATTTGGGGCTGTGGAGAAAGGAAGAGTGTGATGAAAAGAATGTCTGTCTTACCAGAAAGTAAGAATAAAGTCTTGCTCTCAAGATGTAAGGATAGGAATTTTTGAAATTCTGCTCCATCCTTCCTGAACATATGGAACAACAAAACACCTTTTCTTTTTTTCCATAAAGAAAAGATAATGTTCTTTCTATATTTCAGGTCAACAGTTCATGAAATTTCACAGTGGAACAGACATTGTGAGACAGAAACTAGTCATGTCAGTCTTTGGTCAAGTTTTGTTAGAAGTGCTTCATCACACCTCTCCAATTTGGAGGATCAAAAGACAGAGTAGTCAAGTTTTGAGGATTCTGCTCAGTGGAAGAGTTCTGCTCTCTGTATCATATGGTCCTGCTCATGTAACTTACAGCTGATGTCAGTTACTTCACTGACAATTTTTTCATGTTCTGAAGATCAGAAAAGTCAGTTGGGGTAACTTGGTCGGTGTGTGCTAATAAAAGCTACTAGGTTTTTGTTTGTTGCACAGGCTGGTGAAAGATTTTTATCCTGACAATTGTGTGATTAATTAGCAGCAACATATAGAGGTATATAAAAAATATTTCTTAAAAAAAAGTTTCACTATTTTAGAACTGTCAGACAGCTTTGCACCTTCAAGAGTTCCAGGCCAGTTTTGCAGACTCAGGAGATTCAAATACTTCAGGAAAATTGTGGTTATGTTTATTTTAACTTCAGCTAATCTCACCTGCAACCAAGTTGAGTTGTGCTTCTGTCGCAAAAGAACCAAAGTAGATGTTATCAACATTTTGTTCATTTTCTGAACTGCAGAACTATGAATCTTCTCTTTAGCAGAGCCCTTGTGTTTTCATATTTTCCAGTATGTCCTGCCCTACCACTCTAAAAACCCCACAAACTTGCTGGAAGAAGAAAGATCAAAACAACAGCTTGTTTTGGTGTCCTTCTTACAACTTATTTGGAGATATTTAACAGCTGTCTAGGCGTTGACCCAGGAAACCTGCTACACCTAACTCTTCTTGAACAGGTGGATTGGACCAAATAACCTCAAAAGGTCTCTTCCAACTTCAACTATTGTGTGATTTTGTAACTTCAGAGCATGGGTCACTCAATGGAATACTTACGTGATAAAGACCATGCAGCTACTGCATACAAAAGAGCCCAGGTTGAAGAAGACATGCCAGCAAAATGGTATCACTTCCATCAGGACAGATGGATCCGCAAGCTGTGACCATCCGTGTGATAATACAACAAACTAACCACAGGTAAAGCAGGACTACTCTGGACAAGTTTTGTAATGTTTATCAGTCAGACCTGGATTTTTGTTTGCTCTTTTAAAAGATGTTTTGTGTACTTTATCTCTTCCATTCTGTGCTGTGAAGGCTGCTATGCTATTACAAACCAATGTTAAGGATGATAGGAGAAGTGTATAACCCATAAGAGAGGTGTGGGGGTGGGGGCAAGATTTTTCAGTGATGATGAGTGAGTTCCACAATGTTGCAGCTTTTATCTGCCCTTTTCAACTTCCTAATTTCTCCTTAAAACATACATTACATATACTAGCTTTCTCTTTATGACTTTGTTTTACTGTTTGTTTATGTGGAATTTGACAAAGCACTGTGATGCTCATGACTACTAAATAAATCAATCAATGAAAAACAATAAAAATATATCAGTATTTTTTTAAAAAGAATTAAGCCTCAGTATCATAACGCATATCATACCTTGATACAGCAGTGTATAATCACAAAGAAAAATCTTTATCATTTCATATTTCTGATTTCACTGAAGTTTCTAATGTCATTGATACGCCCAACATATGACAAAAATTTGAGATGGAAGTTATATGTTTGTCCCCTTTTCCTCTGGTGAGAAAAACCAGAAAATGCTACAGTATTAATAAATGTATTTGTGCTTCAAATCCTTCTCTTCATGAAACTGAGAATTTTGAACACCAAAAAAAAAATAATTGCATTGTTCCCTCAGATTAGGTCTGTGTCTTTGAAATACACTGTGTTAGAATGTTAATTGAGTTTGACATAAGGATATAAAATGCATCATGCCACTCAACTTACCAGCAGTGAAACTGATTACCAATTATAATCATTCTCTGCGTGGTGACAGCATACCAAGATGGAGATGTTGAATATTTCAGTTTGCAATATTATCTGGGTTGTTTAAAATACAGACTCGTGTCCTGAAACCAATAGAAGTAATTGGTATGCATGTAAGAACTGGCAGGCTGAGCACATCACTTATTTATAGAGCCTTTTGATGTAACTCTGTGGAAAAAAAATGTTAATGAAACATGGTTCAAAGGAAAATTTACACTCACCATTATAATATGACATAAAGTACAAATTATTGTACCTAAATAACTGTTTTCTAGTGAATAGTGTTCCTTCTTCCTTTTATTGAACTAGTCCACTGAAACCTAACAGAGAGGGGGAGGGGAACACAAAGGACAAGAAGGCTATTAGCTCTTCATTTTGTGATGCAACTGTCTGGAAATTAAGATACATACACGAGACAAAGAGTGGAAAAATCACTGGGCATGTCATTGCTTTCATAACCTTCTTATTTGCTCTGCAAATTGGTTTATGGTCCTCTTAGGGCACGTTCATCAACAAACTCCATGTCAAGAATTCATGTGAAGCTTGAAATGGACCAGAAAACAGGATACGGGAAGTAACACAGTGACCTTAGTTGAAAGGAACCAAGCCAGTCAAATTAGCCTTCACATAAGTCCTTCTACTTCAAGGACAGCAGCAATCCTAATTTCTCTTCAAACAGGAAGACAAATGCAAAATCTTAATATTTACGGAATGTTTTGTTTTTGTCAGAACTGGTTGTAAATCCTACAGGATCTATGCAGAATCAAGCTTTGTATCAGAGGCAAGAAACACATAGATCTTCTGGTCACCAGATAAGAAGTGAAAAGAGACACAATATTAGCAAATGCTGGCAAAAAGCAGTTTCATTAGACTCAGGATTTATTTCCTATGGAGTCAGGGAAATCTTTAAAGCTGGGACAAAAGAAAAAAGGGAGATTAGAGAGTCCACGTCATTTCATGGAGGTTAGATATTTTGATACTGTGTAACATTTACTGAGAAATCCCACTTAATCTTGTCATTAATGACTGAATTGTTATGTTCATGCCCTAGTGGTGGCAAATTAAAGTTGACCAAGCACTGACCATTGTCATTTCCATAAAGCTGACCATCTGCATTTTGTGCTTTTAAATATTTCACTGTGCAACCTCAGTGTTCTGGGCACTTATATTTAAGGAAATGTTAGAAATTCATGTGACCTCCATAGCAAACTAGTGATGTCTTTTGGTCTTTAATATTTGTCCTGTGATGTCTGTCCATTGTGGCAACGAAAACTTCCCACAAGTCCAGAGATTACTCAGTAACATCTCTGGAAAGCCCCTTAACACCTCAGTAATCTTACTTTACAGAGATGGAGATGTTAGTAAAAATATCTAAAAGCTAAACAATTAATGAATGCTTGCTAGTGAGTTCCACACCCAGGTAGTCTCCTTAATGTAATAAAGCTTTCAGTTTTATGTGGCATGGAAGGCTACCTATGTCCACCAAATACTCTTATTAATCTTGTGGCTTTGTCTGCAGAACTGAACATGAAGATGAAGATCTTCCTGATTTCATTTTGGTTCTATGGAATATCTAGGTTCACTTTTCAAGTCCAATTTGAGGATTAAAGTGCTTGAAATGAAATGTTTATTTACAAGAACAGCCTCTTGAGACTGTAATTTTGCTGGAGCAATATTTAATTACTTATATTTGCATGATTAGAGCATGAAGAGAAATATGGCAGTGAAATGTGGGTAGGGCCAAATTCCCTGCAAATTGACTACTATCAAGATTGTAAATCCTGAAGGAAATACCATGGATTGAGGTGGACAGCAAAAAAAAAAAAGTTTAAAAAAAATTGTTAAACAGTGTGTGTTGCTGGGCTAGCCAAATTCGTGTTTTATTCATATAACACATAATATAATGCTTGACTCTAGAGCATTATTTCCCTGGTGCTAAAGTCCTCAATAGATATCAAGACAAAGGAGGATGTGAAAAACACAGGATTGCACATACATCTTCCCCCAAAGAAGTTTTTTGAAACTGTATTGAGGGATCAAGTGAAGGCTAGGCACACTGCCAATAAAAAAATTCACACATGGGCAGTTAGGGTCTCTTTCTGATCAGTCAGCAGGACCTACATGTATACACCAGCAGCTACTGCAGGAGTTAGTTGTAGAGGGGAGACTTGGTCCAGTAGTGGGGCATTGAAGCTAGGCCATTGCTTACTTCTGCATCTGTAATTGGGGCACTCAAAATTTGTGAGTTATAACATTGTTTTGTTAATACCTGAAGTGAAACTATCTTTAAATTCACAGGCAAAACTCCCATCACACTCTATGAGAAGGGGAATTAGATACAATACTAGTACTTGTAATGATACTAACTTGGTATAGGTACTGTAACTCATTAGTACTTATTAGCAACAGGTATAGCTAGTAACTGTACAAAAAAAAGCCCGGTGAGCTTTTGAAACCATAATGTCATTTAGTACTAATACGTTAACAACTGCAGTCATCACAATTCAAACTTAACTTAAAGAAGCTCTTTCTGTCTGTATTTTCTTTCTGTGTTCTTTACTTCTACGGCTCTTCACTGGTTTGCTGTGGTTTTTTTTCAATATTTGATGCCTTAATAAAGATGCTGCTGTCATTTCATCGACATCTTTCTTTTTCTACAAATTAAAAAGGACCAAACTGTACTTTACATTCTTTCAAAGATATTTTTGTGAATGAGTTGATCACCACAAGATATTTCCCTTTGTGCCAGTCGTGGAAGCCTTCCTGACAAGGAAATGAGATTCAGCATTGCTAATGTAAAGATAAAAATACTCAGTAGAAGAGGTTTCTCAGTATCTATTTTGCCCCCGTTTCTATGTGATACAGAATACATATAAAGTATCGAGAAATCAGAGATTATGTCTACAAAGCTCCTGACGAGAGGAGTGGCTGTAAGCACAATGTGCTCTTGATCTTCCTGCGGGGTCTGGACATAGCCGCAGCGTCGCCTGCACAAGGAAGGCAAGTGCTGAAGGGCTGCCGGCAGGATGGCACTTGCAGGATTGCTGCCTGTGTGGGCAGGAAATTTATTTTCTTCCTCTTCACTTGTACTTCTAGCACCCTGGAAAACATGATGCAGACGAAGTGGGAAAGCTGAAGAAATTTCTCTCTGTATAAATGTATCTAACTAGTGGCCACCTAACACTCTCCACTGCATATCCATCTGGGTCCTTCATCTACTTCAAGTTTTTTTCTTTATAGGGGAAGGAGAAAGAAGAGCCAGTGTGTCAGAAAGAGAGGGAAACAAACACAAAAGGGAATTAATGCACAATTTTCTGAACTTTATGCACCTTTTGAGTGGTTGTGCTCAGACTAGCTACTAGTTCCTGTTGGATGACATCTCTCTGTATGGACTCCTTACCTCCCAAGTCCTAACAGCCAAAAAGCTTCATGAGAAAAACCCTCTGGTTGCCATTCTCTTCTGACAAATCAGCTCATTTGTCTATTTTACTGTGGATTATCTTTTCCTTCAGAACCAGCACAAACAGGTTTCTGAGTATGCTTTTAGGCTTAAATGTTGCTGTTGTAATGTCTTCTCTGCTGGCTATACAGATCTGTGTTTGCACAAAGGTTGTTTTACCCCTGAGATGCTATAACAAAACAGGCAAAACAAAACAGGCGATGTGCACCCCTGAGTAAGCAATTTAACCTCGGACAAGTGAATGATGAATTCTAGCCTCTCATTTCATAAACTGAAAATAAAAATAGTAATGAAGTGGTCTGTAATAAAAAAGAAACAAATTACAAATATTACACTATTGATTTTGAAGGACTGTAATTTTAGAGAGGTGCTTTCAATTCTGTTAGCATTATAGATCCTCAAAATGAATGGAGTCTATTCGAGGAACACTGCCTTCCAAAAAACCAGCTCTCATTATTTGCAGTATTTTGAATAAAAAGTAGGGTAGCACAAATGTTTAAACAGATGGCTCAATGATATGCCTTTTTTCTTTACTAATCATAGTTATTAAAGCGACCACTTTATTTTTTATTGTGCTTTAAATGGGCATAGAAAATTTGAGTCTTATAATGACCTTTGTACATCGTGCTGCAAATTGATTTTGATGACCTTTCACTCTCAGATAATTAGGCTTCATGCACATCCATCTTGTTGTCACATCACTGAGACTGCCTGCTGCACAGGGCCCTGCAAGTTCCCCCTTACCAGCATGTTGTCTCTTATTCTCCATCACTGATTTGTTGCTGTTGGGGAACTCAGTGGTTTTTGTGTAAAAATTGCAATTGTAGTTTGGTTTCCCCTTAAACGTTAACACTTGTGCAATGTCAGATTTGGAGTGAAAATGATCCTTCATAATGGAAGGTTCAAAAAGATCACTTGTCAAATACTCTACTCACTGCTGTGCTTACCTCAGGTTTATTTTCCCCTCAAAACTAGATCTAATTTGGAAGGTTTGGTGATTCAGATTAAATTCTCATTCAGTTCTCCACAAACTCAACGTACACAACACTGTAATTAATGCAGAAAATACTGTGATAGCCTAGCAGAGGCCAATTTCCAGCTGGGAAAACACCCCAAATGTAATGACTAAAGGATAAAAACACAGCATATAGACAGAACACATGAGTGTAGCTGTCTTTAATGAAATGTTTTTCTACAGGCATTGGCTGCTCTAAAAGTAACTCCCTTCCTATAGGAAAGTGCACGTGTTACACAGAGACATACGCTATATCTTATAGAATCATAGAATAGTT
>VZTO01018919.1:0-17170 GCA_013400615.1 Syrrhaptes paradoxus
AAGGGATTTGAACCCAAGTAAACATGGATCCCAGAAATCAGCACGTTGATGGACAAAGTCCGCCCACGCAGGTTAGCATCCCATTTCTGTGAGCACTACTATTTCAAAGGAAGGCATAAGAAACTTTTTGCTAAGAATAACCTGTTGACAAGGAGCTTTCCTGCTGCTCTTAAAGCTCAGGCACCGGGGTAAGAGTGCTAGTACCCCTTCCATCAGTCTTTACTTTTTTTTTAAGGCAGACCAACTGTTTCAACCCTTCCTCCCCCAGCCCTTTGTATTCACAACATCCACAGAAATTTCCAAATCATTTTAACATCATCATCTTGATTTCAGCACTGCTTGGCAGGAGCACTGAATGCCATGAAGGGCATTTTCCCCAAACTGATTTCTGAAGCATTGAAGAGCTTTGGTTTACCCTGCACCCTGACTCACAACCTCACCAACCTGGGCATCCCAACATTTCTCTACACTGCTGCTGGATTTCAGTAGTACATTGCAGCCCCCCATGCTTATTGAATGAAAATATTGTAAAACTCTGAGTTTCTTCTCACTCTTTTTTATAGCACGTAGAAAAGAACAAATGGACAATTCACATGAATAAACAGCCACCACTACAAGCAAAGACCACAAAATTTGGAGGTAAAAGCACTATTGTTACCAGAGTAGTCATCTGTAATTCTCAACTTTCATAGTCACTACTCTAGTTTAGGAATTATAAGCTTATATGAAATTTCTTTTGCATTCCATATCACAGCATTTTGTGATCGTAAAAAAGTAGAAACCAAGAAAAATTATTTCATTTACTTGCTATTTTCCCCTCCCTATCAGAGGTCATTTTTTTCTACAGAACAGTAGCTCTCCTACTCTGGCAGAGCTGCTTTTTGTCATTTTCCTTTCATCATTTATTTTCAAAGCTGCTCTAGAAACTTTCTATCAATGCATTACTGATAATCTTAACAGACTTTTATCAAGGAAAGCCATAGGTTTCCATTGTCAAGAGGTCTTTTTCTGAATCTCGAGTGCTGACATTTTTTTGACAATTTATCTAAAGTCAATTGCCTTCTATTGACTTTTTTCAGCTGCTTCCAGAATGATGACACTTTTTAGGTCTGACAGTTCATCTGGCTTGCTATACTCTCTCCTTTGGTTCTTCCCTACCATACATAAATCTTGACAAAACCCGCTGTACCTTGCTAACAATACCTCACTTCAAATGTGTTTCATTAATTTCTCAGATTCTGCTGATCTCGTTGCCATCAAAACCAAGAATCAACAAAACACTTTTGAAATGCTTTTGAGGTTCTAATTTGATAGCAAATTTAAGTGTGTTTTCAACATTTTAACTTGTAGGACAGTGATGTGTCACTTGCTCTCATCTCCCTTTGGGAATCACTAAGTTCCCACCCAGGAGCACACCCTAGAAGATGCTGGAGCTGGTACATGAGCCACAGCTGCTTTGCCTCCTCTGAAGCCAGTGAGTGGTGGCCATGTCCCTTGGGCATCCCCAATCCCTTTGATCCATCCCCAATCCCTTTGATCCACCCAATTCCTCAGTTTCCAGCAGGCCTTAGGTCTGACTCTGCACCTTCTTTCCTGCTGGCTCATTACAAAGTCCCCTCATGCTCAGCAGCCAGAGGGACAAAAGCATCATTTACAGGCTTTGCTGAACTGGAACCACACGTCTGTTTTCTTTCTGTAACATGCTTTTTCTTCAATACAACTCCATTTTCCTACACGTTGTTTCATTCTTTATACACAATTTGATCAAGCTTTAGTCTATATTTTTTCCAATAAGCCACTTCAAGATCTATTCCAACCTTATGTTCCTGCAATGTCATGTTAGGAAGCAAATTAAGTTTATTTTTCTATCAGACACCGTTAGCCCAAGCCAGAACTCAGCTTTATGGGGCTGTAGCCACCCGCTGCTCCTCAGCCCAAGCAGAATGGGGCTTGAACAAGGGCTTGATGCCGAACAAAACAAGAGAGAAACTTTTTAAAATGCTGAATAATCTCTTCTTCTTTTTCCAAACACTTATTGCATTTTTGGGGGATGTTTCTCACACCCTCAAATTCCTTGCACCAACATACCATGGATTTGTCCCTGTTGATGGCAGTCCTATCCACACTGACAAGAAACCCCTCTCCACCCCATAAAAGATTCTTTAAAGATGACTTGCTGTTGCTAATTTTAAATTCACAGTCAGTCAACACTGAAAAGCCTTCTTCAGCAACTTCTGCCACGTATGTTCTTAGCTGTTACAGCAAATCCTCCCCTGCTACATAAGAAGAAAACAAATAAATTCTAATCACATGCACAAATCTCCTTCCAATATTTGCTAAGCACTAAATCAACTCTTACTCGTTTCTCTTATTATTTCCCAGACTACCCTTTAAGCTCAAGAGAGCCAGCAAATGAGGGGAAAAGTGCAGAGCGTGCTGAAAGAAATGGGGAGGGGGGAAACCTTTCCTGAGTCAAGGGAGAAAACAGAGGTTTCGGTGGAGGCTGACAACAGACTGGTTGTCTAGGATGGGGAGCCCAGCACCAGATTCGAACCTCACTAAAGTCTGAATCTGATAACTAGACCGGAGCCTTGAGAAATCTCCCAGGTAAAAAAGTTTATTATTATGAAAGCAGAAATTGTGTAGAAATTTTATGTGAGATGAGATAGAGTAGACCGTGTCTGTTCTTCCCATAGGTCTGTTTGGCAGGTCCTGGCACAGCCTCTTTCCATTCTGATCTCCCCTAGGTTTTCAATTTATTTATTAGTGGCATGCTCACAGCCTTAAAAACCCCAGATTTGATTCAGGGTGGAAATTTTCTGCACTTCTAAGTGACTTAGAACCAAGAGTCCTTTTGGCTTTTGATGGCAAACTTTTTGATCTCTTAAGCAGATATGAAATCTCCAATCTTTACTCTTCATGAACTCCCCAAAACCCCAATCCCTGGAGGACAGGCATTGGGGTTCTGGGTATCAAAACCACCCAGCTCAGCACAGAGCAGCAGTGTTGGCCAACATTGTCCTCCCACCCCTTAAGCCAATGAATCCCTTTGCACATTTTCAGGTGAAATCAAACCACAAGTAAAAAGAAATAGTCTGATTGGGTAAAGAGTGTCCCTATTGCTCCTCACACATGCTGTGAGCCAAGGTGACAACCTGGGTGACACCTCACTAATTTACAACTCGCACCCCACCCATACCTCCATCCCCCTCCCTGCCAGCCGGAATTAGAAGCAGCAGAAGGAGCGTGGATGTAGTAGGTGGAAAATGTCGTAGCAACACTGGATGCAAAGGGATTTCCTCCCTCCCAGAGCCACGTTAGCCTCAGTCAGAGGCAAACTGCCTTTGCCTGCCCACATCTCAGCTAAAAAAACCTCTGGGAGTGGGGCCGCTATGCCCATCCAGCGAGTGGAGCTGAGGAAAGAACAAGACGTGGTCTCAAAACCACGGCAGAAGCAACCAAATGAGAGTTGAAAGTCTCTGTTGATGAACTGCAAATGGGATCTTTGAAAGACACAAAGCCGACTGGAACATAAAATGGTTTTTCCTTAGAAAAACTCAAGAATCCCCCACACAAGTGTAATCTCAGCATTCAATGTGCAGCTGTACATGGATGCACAGAATATTGCAAGGAGAATTTATTTAATTTGCATTGCCAAATATATTGCTATAAATAGGATACAAAGCTGTGAGGAACATATAACGCTATCGAGAGAACTCCATCATTTTATCTGAACCATTCTTTGCAGTTTTCATAGTTTTCCAAACTGAATCCCACCAGCAGTCTGCACTACATCAGGACTAACAAATCCATTATGTTTTCTGCATTCCCAAAAATCATTGTTTCTGGAGTGTATTTGGAAAAGAATTTCACGTAAAAAGTAGGATCCCAGTCGCATGATTCCTGCTAATAACTGAGATTTCATTGCAAGACACTGAAGCTAAAAAAAAATTAGTGAGTAAACAAGCAACAAGCTGAGCTGAAAAGCAGAGTATCACAAGCTGGCTTTAACTGGAGTTGTTACATTTCAAAGACTTATTGCTTGCAGAAAGCAGCCGTGTAATTTTCTCCTCTGTCTTGTAGGACAGTCAGAAGGAAGGAGGAGGACAGGGTCAGTAACTCATTGCCAGAACAGCTCCATCCTCCTCACCAGAGCAGCAACGTGCTGCCTGCCGCAAACTGGGGAGCGCCGGGAGAGAGCAAGTCCCAGCAGGACAAGGAAAAATTTGAGTGGGCTGCAAATTCAACACCACTTCTATAGGTCATGTTACACGACCCAGGAGGAGAGCGTTAGATCAAGTGCCACAGCATTGTATTTCCCCAGTGCAACTCAAGTAATGAAACTCCTAGAGTTAGATGACTCTGCTGCTCCAGCCAGAAAATATCAAAGCTGTCGCTGCTCAGGAGCCGTGCACGGATTGAAGGGGGTGACACATGTGAGCCAGTGGAGATGCAAAGCCTGGGGCCAGGTCTGCACCCTGAGACAGAGGGACATTGCCCAAAGCACCACAGCAGATAAGCAAGTGACACCGGGACTGCGAGGAGCATGAAGCTCCCCGAGCGCCCGCAGGCACTCTGCTGCCCAAGGTGCCCTTGCGGGAGAGCGGCATGTTTTCGAGGCGTCATTTTGCTGATGATCCAAAGTGATAGACAAGCAAACGCACAACCCCGAGCAGCATAAAACAAATGCTATAGCCACTAAGCGATGGGATCTGAGGGGATGCTGAAGCAGCAGCACCCGTGCCAACGCGGTCGCCTGTCTGCAGGCTCCACACCCTGCTGCAGGCAGTGGGGACGATCCCGGGGCGGGCTGGGGAGTGACATGTGCCACAGCTCATCCTCACTCCAGTGCTAACATAGCTCGGGGTCAGTCGCAGGCTCATCTCTCTGCATTAAAAGGTTTCAAAACAAGCTGTAGGAACACACAGAAGGGGCGAGATGCACACGCTGCCGGAGAACAAGAGCACACGCTGCCTGGCAGGCACCTGGGAAACAGACATGGAGGTTTCCCAGAGGATGCTTGGGCTTCCTGGCACACCCACAGCCCTAAAAGACAACGCAAATGCAGTGGAATGGAATGGAATGGTGGCAGGGAAATGCAAACACAGATCAAATGTGCCCAAAGGTGAGAAACAACTGCAACAGCTGCTTGCCAGCCTCAGGTGGGTATGAAACACAGCTCCACTGCCCAGGAGAAAGTTTCCAAAAAGTCTGTTTTTCTCAGCAATCCCCTAATAGCTGGTTTGGACACTCCAGCATGCAGCACGGTACCTCACACTCTACATTTCTCCAGCGATGTAGAATCCCACAATACACCCCCTGTGTGCTCCCAGCCCTCTTCATAACAAGAGTGTGTAAGACAGGGAAAAGGCAGAGAGATGAAGAGGTCAAGAACCATGGAAGAGCAACAGATGCCTCTGGTTTCTCCCCATCCATCTGCTCCCCAGGGAAACTCACAAGGTCCTGCCCCACAGCAGAGAGCTGAAGAAAAATAATAAAACTGAGAATATATATATTTTTTTTTAGCTAAGGCTTGTTCTGTTGAAGGGAGAAGGCTAGTTCTGTTGAAGGGATGCCTCCATTCTTTAATTATATTTTTTTTCAGACTTCAGGATCTGATCACATCACTTTAGAAGTTTCCTTTTTTCCCAGGAAAATAAACCCCTGTCACTTTATTTCAACTGCTTGCACTTTAATCTAAGCCACAGGCTACTTGAGGAATTATTTTTATATATATATATGACACATCCCAAAAGATGAGGAAGTCAAACTATTTTCCCTGCTTTGATGTTTATTTGTGTTTTGTACTGCGGGGCACTTGTGCAATATGCACAGAAATGCCAGGAGAATGAGTGAATCCTGTTCAAGCAATTTAGAGGATGAAATGGTAAAAGGAGCCACTTTGAACTCAGCCCGATGGCAGACTGTGAAATGCACTTTCTGATCTGCACACTGTCACTTTTTCCTAGGTTGGGTTTGTTACCGCCAGGGCAAGTCTGGCCATAAACACTCGAGGCAGTACTGGGACTGGGATTTCACACTATTTCTTTCTGTCAGGGTTTGAAAAGGCAAGAGAGGAAAATTTTGTACCGAGGAAATATGTGCCTCATTTTTCTTCAGAGCTCCCTGGATTTAAAACCTAAAATAAACAAATCAACTGGGAAAAAAAAATTTCTCATTTTTTTACAAACTTTACAAAATTGGTCCAAAGTTGTAAGGAGAAAGCAGAAGAAAGATATGCAACTTCATGCTGATTTTTTGGAGCACCACAACAGTGCCAGTGGTTTATCTAAATAAACTTAAATATTGCAGCTATTAATTGAAATCCAACCCTTGGCTAATGTGCATTAGTGCTGGATTATAATGCTACATCATGATAAGCAGCTTGGAAATATTTCAAACAGATTTGGAAAGTTGTTCTCCGTGAGATCATAAATACTATTAACAGATAAAAAGCCATAAAAGCACCCGCCACTTCAAAGGGGGTCTTCAGGCCATTTTGTAGCAGAGGAGCTGAAGGTACGGAGTTTGCTAAGCCAAATTTCAAAGCAGAAAGAAAATCATGGCTTCCGGATTTATTATTGATTCCTGAAGTTATTAACTGAAAGGATTACCTTGTTCACTTCATTTTTGTTAAGGATGAAACATTGGCTCCATATAATAAGGGATAAGACAGGCCAAGCTTTTCGCTCCAAAAGTGAAGATACAGGTGAAATCTGCATAATGATATCGGGGTTTGTCCCCAGAACGATGCTGGGGACAGCCAGGAAAGCCCCTCACTGGGCTGAGAAGGGGGCAGGAGCTCTGGCAGGGAAGAGCATGGGGTGGGAGACACCCCAGCACACCCGGTGCCTGCACAGGACACGTCGTCATTAGCGGTTTATGAGATAGTCGTTATTGACAGATCCACTCGAGGGTATGCCAGGAGCTATACAAACATGTAGTTAAAAAAGCAACGACAAAAAAAAGTCCTTCCCAAACGAACAAATTGCAAAGAGATAATTAAATGGGGCAGACAAGGCATCCCCAGGGAAAAGGAGATTAAATTAAACTTGTCATCAGCCGATCAGCTAAAAGTTTTCTTTTCAGCAAAACCCGTCAAAAGAAATTTTGTTGCAAAACACTGCTTGGACAACTGGTTTTTATTAAAGGCTTCTACATGTTTATCCTAGCTGCTCAAACAAATAAGTCAAACTTTTGCTCAGTCTCGGTAACGGTGTTCACACTGATCTGGGGAGGGAAGGGGCTTCCCAGCTCCCTCCCTGTGATTCCTGCTGAGACCTACTTTGGTCCTGGAAACAGAGATAACCCTGCAGATCAAACAGGTCTGTATTTAGATTGTCCTGTCTTGCCAGTGATAACAGAGATTTCAAAAAAGTGCTTCATGGGAAGGATTACACCGGGATCCTTATGTCCGATCCTCTTGTAAGTACAACCCCCTTCCCCAAATTCCCCATCTACTCCCTACAGGCAGCTTGTCTCGATGGCTACAAATCTCTCATATAAACCACATAACAGGTAGCGACACATTTACAGCACTTTTCATCTTTACAGCACTGTGTGCCGGTCAGTTTTTATTACACTTACCAGACAAAGTGCTTTCCTTAGTGGCCACTAGGAAAGAGATTTTTTTTCCCAGAGAAGCTTTTATCCTGGCCAGCTGTAACTACACAAGAAAGATATACACACATTTTCCTGTGTTACAGTGATTGATAGATGAAGTCAGGTCTAAGCCCAGGATGCTTCTGTCTCTGTTCCCAGCTAGCCCAGCACATTGTCCCGAAAATGTTCTTTTTTTTTATGGCACCTTAGTGCTTGGTACCATCTAACCCTGAAGTGTTCCCTCAGGGGTTTGCATTAGGCTCAGGGAGGATGAAAGAACAAACTAACAAGATCAGAGCTGCTGCAGGTTCAGCTTCAGGGGCCACAGAAAGTAAATTCCTAGTTTGCAGCACTTGCTTATTCCTAAAGTTCTCAACCACTCCAACACAGCATTTACAGCCGGGCTGCCTGCCTGCCTTTCCCCCAAGTGTCACTGCTTAAACGCTGATTTACAAGTGTAGAACTTCAAAGGGAAACTTTCTTCTTCTGCTTGATAAAATATTAATGGGGAATAACGAAGCGTGTGACACTACACAGAACCCCAGGAAGGAGCTCTTTTGGGGCTCCGAAGCAGCACGCTCCCCGGCTGGTAGCTTTTGTTCTCACCAGGTTATCTAATAAATTCGCCTGCAGGAAACTCTCTGTCTTATTTCCCAAATTGTGGCCAGGGACCAGAATTGCTTTCCCAGCACAAACCCTTCCCTGTACAGCCCCAAAGCTCCCAAGCAGGGTCATGCTGGGATAACCAGCTGCAGAGCGGGCTCCTTTGCTAGTTCACACTTGGGAAGGTTTAGCAACCATGCAACAAGTTGAGAAGGAGCAAGGAAGAGGCAGAAACGGGCCGGAGCAAGGCGTGACTTAAAACCCCCTCCAAAGGGTACCCAAAGGATACATCCCGCATCCCAGCCTGCATCTGCTGGCCAGGCACCTTCACAGCCACTACCCCAATACAAGCTACAGCCAAATACACTTGTTCCTCTCAGCCAGAGAGGATCTGACAGGGCTCTCTCAGCCCATCTTTGATGCACACACATGTCAGTTTATTATATCAAACACAGCACACACCCCCGTCCTGTATTTTCAAGACCAGTCCCCATTGCTCTCTCTTCCCCCCGTAGCTGTGCAGCCAAACCAGCGAGCACAGGAAAGCGTTACTGGGAAGGCTGTTAATCACCTGCACTGACAGGGTTCTGAGGCAGGACTGTCAGCAGATTTTATGCTATTACTGCATTTCGCAGTGGCACGGAGCCCGTGCGTGACAGCCCGCAGCAGAGGGGAAGGTGCGCGGAGGTGCTCCTGCATTCCGATGAATTTGCAGGAGCTGCGTACGGAACTACTTGAGGAATTTACACATGTCAGGAGAGCTGTAAGGAGAACTGTCAGGGTGAAAGCAAGCCGCAGAAGAGCTCTGACAGCAGTTCTTGCCCGGAGGCTGGAAGCCCTCAGGTGCCAATCCTGCACAGGCGTTGGCACCGCACAGCAATCAGGAGGGCTGAGCCGAGAGGGACATCATTTCAGGTGAGACCTTCACGCCTCATCCTGGCTGTCCGGCTCTGATGCACATGAAAGAAGGCAACTGTGCTCTGTGGTGTTCCGTTCAAATCCTCATTTCACTGCTTTCCATTTCGTTTCATAATGACTGCTGTAATTGTTATCATAGTCCCCAAACACTCAGGTTTTCAGTTATTTGTAAAGCACTTAGAAAGATCTTAAATCTGAAGAGTACTACATTTAAAAAAAAAATTCTGTGCTATCAGTGCCATTTCACAGGTTTAATGTCACCCCTGGCTAAGCTCAATAACCATTTCAGTGCCCCAAGTCATTATTCTCTAGGGAAACACTGGCTTCTGGCCTCTGTAGTGGGTCCGGTACACGAGGTCCTGCGATGGAGCCAGAATTTCCTCGTGCCACTGCCGCAGTGCCCAGCCTTCTGGTGCGGGAACAATGCAACGGTCCAGTCGCTCATTCAGCCGCACAGGGAGGAATATTCATTAATGTTTACTGAGGTAGAATGCCCACACTGCATTAGTCACAATCTTATAAATAAACGTGTTTTTAATCCACGCTACATTAATCTTGATCCTATAAATATGTGATTCTGTGAAATAGACAGAGCGCAGCCACAGCTTTCTCAGCTGTACCAGACAGGATGGAGGCATCGGCTGCTTATGAAGAGACCATAGCTCCCATCATTACTTTATAATGGGAGGGTTTATTTAAAGGAAAAAACAAAGGTTTTGTTTGGGGAGGGTGGGTAAGTTTATGTACTGTAGCACTGGCTGGTTTTAAGGTGTGTGCTGCTGCCCACAGCCTTGGGCAAGAGCTTCATGTCAAACCCAGCTAAAGAAAACTCGGTGTCCCGTGAGCATCCCTCGGTGACTGGATCACACACAGAGACTTTTCCCTATAAAATGAGGAACACAGGCTATCATCTCGCATTCACACAGTAACCCCTCTACTTGCGGGTCATACTGAAAGAACCCACCATGCTTCTCAGATTAAATACCCACAGGAAAAACTTTACCAGCCGCAGATAATTAGCTGCAAACCAGCTCAGGATGGAGAAGACACTGTTCCCAAATAAGATGATGAGGAAAAATAAGGAGGCAGAACACGGTCACCTAAAGTGGGATTTGAAGCCAGTGTGAGTGGATATCAGTGCCTACATATAAGGTATAAAATCTGTTCTTAACAATCCACTTTAGCCACCAACCAGCTAAGGAAATGCCAGCTAAGGAAAGAAAAGAAAAATAAAAACCATTAAAATGATGGAAAGGTACAGAAAGAAAAACAGAATGAAACCGAGCCCCTTTAACCTCAAGCAAGCGGCCTTGGAAACTTGAAAATAATCAGATACAGGGAAAGAAAAAGGAAATAGGAAAGGGGAAGGGATTAGTATTTAATCTAAGGCACAGTTTCATCAGCTGTGTCTTATTCTTTAGCATGATATTGGACTAGACCCTAGACATTTTTGTCTTTACAACAACTAACATTTGTATTTTAATGCGATTAACCTACGACTAAGAGCATCTTACAAGTCTTGCTGGCTGTATGCGCCTGCTTCCGTACAATCTGAATGACGTGCAGGAGGCCAGAGATCAGACAGCACCAAGCACCCGAGTAGATGACTGGCAATACAGCCACTTGTGTTCTGTGGCACCTGTGTTCATTGTACAGGAGATGCAGTTCACCAAAAGCTGATACAGATGGCTGAACCAGCGGGCAAGGTATGTTGAGTTTTTATTTTCTCTAACAGTAATGAACATGGGCTATTTTAATTAGCTTTCCCACTGGGGGTTGACTGTTTATACACGGTGCCATAAAACACAATCTTAATTTTTAAGATCTTAAAGACAGCGAGACAAAATTAGAGCAAGCTGCTGAGGCTGTCCCTAGGGATCAGGGCTGTTGTGCTCCTCTATCCCTGGCAAGAAGAGGACCCACCTTTTGGTGCCACAGAGGCTGTGCAGGTGATTGCTATGGCACGAGATTTATTTGATGTACAGAATGTCTAAGACCCAAGCAAATTTCTGCCCAAAATTTCCATCCAAACGTTTTTACCGAATCTTATCTTAGTGAAGGCACCTAAGCAATCAGAAAGAAGGCTGACTATTAATAATACCGCTTCCTTCTCCGTTTTTCCTTCTCAAGAGAGTGTAATCAAGGGAAATTTAATTGTTCATGAAAGACAACATCTGCATCACGTATCCGTCACATTTCCACTTGGAAGGTTTCCCAGTGCGGCTGTTCTCTTTGGTGTGCGTTACCTTTATACTCATCATTAATGAAGTTAATTTTGTTATTAGAGGCCTGGAAGCTGTAGCAGGGGGTGATATTTACATCCAAAGCATCTGTGTTCGTTTTATAGAAGATGCAGTTCATCAAAAGCCGATACAGATGACTGAACTAGTGTGCAAGGTATGTTGACTTTTTATTTTATTTAACGGTAATGAAATGTAACAAGTGCACCAGAGGGATACATTTTCATAAGCAGACAAGCAGATGGGTGAAGGAATTTAACTTGCTATAAAAAAAAGCTCGTAACTGTCGAGCAGTCTGAAAGGCTCTGTGGAAAGAGTCGTCTATACTGCGAAGTGTATTCCCCCTTCAAAGGTTTCACATTATATGTGGCAATCTCTCTCTTTGGTGCTTTACATCCTACAGGTGATGAGCCTTAAAGCACAGCTGCTGGCAGCTAGCCAGAAGCCAGACATTTCTGGACCACATTTGGCTTGAATTCCTCCAGATTCCCCTCGTACAGAGGTGTGGGTGGAGTGGGGATGGGGAGGACAGACGTTTAAATGTGAATCATTCATTCAATTGATTTCATTGCCTGGTGGAAATCATGTTCTTCCAGTCAATTGTGTTGGAACATCAGAGATTCTCTACTTCAAATTCTCCAAACTCATACACATGCCAGAGGAGAGGTTAATACCAACCATCACCTGAAGATGAGATGTCTAGACCAACCAAGCCACAGCAAACCAAACCCAGGCTCTGCATTTGCACTGCACCAGTCAAAAAGACAGATGTATCCTTTCTGTACCTTAAACTGGAGAAAATTGTAGTTTTATGGAAGACAGTGGAACTTAGCTGTAAATCTGTTCTGGGCTACGTCTGTGTCTGGGTTGTATCTTGGACCAGTGTTGAGATTTCCTAAACCTGCTGTGACTGTACTGCAGCTATGCTGCTAGACTTCAATGGCAAAAATGTTTCAGACCCTCTGCAGTTGTGATCACTGAATTCAGCCAAAATACCTACAGCAAGGCACCAGAGCAATGAAAGTGTCAGCAGCTGAGCAAGAGGGAGCCGTAAGCTTTTGTCCTGTAGCAACGCACTGCCACCGACTGCAGCCCTTAACGGCAAACCGTCCTCCTTCTGTTCACAGCGCACTGAACACAAATTTAACTTGCCAAAATCACAATCAATAAGACATTTCTTAAATTAGCTAGATTCAAAGGAAAGGAGGGAAATTAATTAGTGTTGCTTATCCCTCAGTGAAGGCTTACACTGAAGGCCAAGATCGATACTTTTGAACACAGACACGGAAAGTTGAGCACATCACCTTGACAAGAATGGTGGATGCCTGGCACCCCTAAAAACCAGACAGATCACTATCAATTTCCCACGAGCTCTCTATCTCATGGGAATGCTTGGATCAGAGCAGCAACCATGGTCAGCCCGCTTTGATGATTTCAACACCCCAACCTGTTGCTTTGTTATATTCAATTCCTTTGCCTTTTGGATTTCACATGCAAACCGATTTTCTTGGTTATTTGTATTCATTTGCAAAAGGCGTAAGTCATCAGAAGCAGATACAGATGAATACTCCACTGCACATTGTGGGTTTTCGTTTTAATACCGATAAAACATAACAAGCCAACTTGAGAGATGTGTGCTTATAACCAGTCAACCAGACGGGTGCAAAAATCTGATTTGCTATAAAAAGCTTATAGCTGCTGAAAATCTTAAGGATTTGCTGGAAGGACTCTGCTGTAACAAATCATGCCAGGGTGCCGAAAAGACTGATCCTGCTTTTGCCAGCTGTTGTCTCAGCTTTAGCTTTCCTATAGCCGTGCCAAGGCTATCCCTAATGTTGTGCTCTACAACGGGATGTGCAGCATGGGATAACCGGTGCTGGGGTCAATGGGCAAGCTACAGATGTTCCATGGGTTTGCTTCCCAATTGTCCCAACGCACATTAGTATCGGAGCATATTCCAGCTACATACACCCGTTGGGTTCATTTGAAGGGAATCTGCTCCGTGGACTAGGAGATGTCTCTGCAATGCAAAGTGGAAACAATGGGGAGATTCACTTCAAAAGCACGCTTTCATCTAAACACGGTGCTACCATAGCCACATGCATCTAGTTTTCCCAGGCAAACAAGCACTGAACAAGTGGATTCGCAATCAGCAGAGTGTCCATTAACTCCAGGCAGAGCTCACCCCTCCACAAACCGCTGTTACCCTCTGAAATCCAAGTCCCTGCCTCAGTTACATCTAGCGAGACTTCAGCTCTCTAGGGCCTCGACCCCTCCAAAGGAAGAGATGCTTCTGACAAAAATCTCGTGTCAAAAGCTGCTGTCAGGCCACCAGGTCTACCCTGTGCTGGAGGAGCTGCCTGTGCCGTGCTGGTGGCTTGGAGACCCAGCACACAGGGACACCTCCCAGCTGTCCCAGGGAGCCCTATTTCCATGCTGCTTTACCACAGAAGGGACTATATTTTACTTTCTACTCACTGCTAATGGGCTTTGCAAGTACAGTTCAAGTGAACTTTTCTACAGGCTGTCACATCTCTCCATCATCCACAAGCAGAGCACACAGAATATAAATCTTTCAGCCTCCATGTGCAAAACAAAATCTATTAGTAGACTTTTGCGCCTAAAATGAGATCTGCAGAGACACACAAGATGTCCAAAAGCTGCTAGATCAGCTGAACTGGAAGCTCATCAGAACCAGCGAGCCCTCTCGAGGCACTGGGAGATGCCTTGCCTCTCCTCTGCATAGTGCTTGGCTTCCTTCGGGCATATACAAATGGTATCCTGATGGGGAAAAATTGTTATTCACTTTATGGTTTCTTGAAAGGTAGTTCTCATATTTTTGGCTATTTCCGAGTCTCTGGAAGCCTGGATCAGAAAAGGGTCAAGGCTCTCCAGCTATCTAGGCTTGCAGAGCAGATATTGGGATAAGAACAAAGTGTCAGTTCAATATAAATGAAAACAAGACATACCTGCTAGGAAACTGCAAAAATAATAAGCTGTGCAGATTCGCACTGGATTTTGACATTGTAATATGACAGGTATCCTTAAAAGCACTCGAGAAGCGGCTTTATCAGCCCTCAACTTACCAAATGAACCCGTTGGGACCACACCTGCATGTCTGCTAAACGCCAGGTTCCCCGTTTCACACCCCACTGGGTAACCCAGCTTCCCACTGGTGATGTGGAGAACCCCAACCCGCAGCCCCGTGGTGGGAAGGCAGCAAAAACCCCGCTCTTCCCACCCAGGTAACACTCCTGCCTGCTTTCCTGGGGTTGAGGAGAGGGAGCATCAATGCAAAACATATTCTGCTGCTTTAAAACCCAGCAGTGATGACTAGAATCCATAAATCAGGTTGAGTTTTTGGGTTTGGTTTTTTTTTTTTCCCCCCCAGACCTGTGGGACTGCTCCAAGCATAATTAGGTTTTGGGTTTACAAAAAATCCCAGCATCTGTTGCCTGTTCTGCACACGCTGCCAGTCTGGGGGGACTGCTGCAGGATCACTACAGCTTTTGTTCTCACAAATAGAGAAAACTTTGCTGAGCCTGGAGCAGGGCTGCTGGCCAAGGGCCTCAGAGACTCACATTATATGTGGGGCTGGGAGGAGAGGCAGAGGAAGGAGGAGAGGAAGGGTATTGAACTCAGAGTGCCTCATCCTTTAGTTGAATTTAATTTGATGAGTCTCAGTTTAAATTAATACAGGGAAAAATCCTAACAGCTACTGCCAACAATCCCATTAAAAAATAATTCTGGCATAAAGTCATCACCAACATATGCCTATCTCTCGCTTTAAAGTCAGTTCCAAGAATTTAGACATGGACCAAGCCCCTTGCTGATTAGCAAGGAAACGTCCTCTTGTTAGTTGAGGAAGCTTTCCTTCCCCATCCACCAACAAAGTGTCACAGCAATTCTACCCGAGCAACAGTCTTTAGCAAAAACAGGCACCAGTGTAAGGTTACAGCAAAGAGGAATCTGTTAGCCCTTCTCCTCCAATTTCTGGAGTTTCCTCCAGTTTCCAGATGAGGTTCTTGGTGACCGTGGTGCCAGCAGTGTCTGTGTCACCCCCATCAGACCCAGCATGTTGCTTCCCCAAGACCAGGAGGGCACAAATGTGCACAACGCAAAACCTCTGGCTGTGGAGGTGTTAAAGGAGGACAATGGCTCTTTTTGATTATTAACAAATACTGAAGAACTGCACGTGTTGTAACGACTGCAGAGGATGGTCACTGAAGACAGGGCTGTCATGCAGACAGCCTGCTTTATGGAAATGTGCCAGCCCAGAAACTTCTGTTCAAATCCAGCTGAACCTCTAACCAGTTCATCTGGTTTCAAACCTGAACTTCTCCTGTTTGGAACTCTACACATGGATCCTCCCTTGGCATCCAGCCACCTCGTTCCTTTCTCTGCACATGGCAGTGCTGAGAGTGCATTGTACAAACTTGACGATGCTCTTCTCTTCCCTTCTGTGAAGCCCAGAAACACTTCCAGGAATTCCTCCCACTGCTTTGAAAGTGCCGATTCCCTTTCCCCCAGTTGGAGGAGATTCATTCCCATACCTCCAGCATCTCCCGCGCAAGGGGCTGAACCCCTTAGGTGATGAGGTTGTAAGCAGCATTGATTCTAACTCAGGGGACCGTGTTCAACCAGCTCGAACCTGAATACGTTTTTAGGAATACATTATGTATGAGGGTATAACTATAGGAGTGGAGTCAAAGAAAAAAAAAAGATAAATATTGGAAGAGGGAAGAGCCAAATTACCTGCTTCGTACCGCTCTCAGTCCCAATACAGGGGTTTTATGAAGTCAATATGAACATGTATTTCATGGCACAGGGGACTGCCGGGTAGTAATACATGCTCTCTACTGGCAGAAAACAAGTGATCCGTTTGTAAAGACCATCACCATCAGCTGCTTCTTAACCAGGAGGGATGAGTAAATCTGCAGCAGGGTCAGGAGCACGAGCCTTTGGACACTGTCATCGCTACAACCACTAGTAAAGAATTACACTAAACCAACTTGTGATGCCACGAAACACAAGGCTGGGCAATAGCTGTCCAAGGCCAGGGCAGTACTGCTACAAAAAAATAAAGCAAAATTTCCCCCAAGCTGTGCCTAGAACAGTTATTATACCGCCATGAATGCAAATGTGCAAAGCTGCTGGAGGCGTTGCTGTCATACGCCAGGCTCTGGAGTCCTGCGGGTTTTCTATCAAAGACGCCAGACCTTTGATGCCAAAAGAACCATGTTTGCAATTATATCATTTGCCTTTTTTATTTTATCTCTTTTTTTAAAAAAAAGTAGAGGAAAGAAATGTTTGAAATAAGTTGATGAAGGATTGATTAAAAAGTGCCTTGGACTAAGAAGGGTAAAAAGCCATTAAGTGGACCTGCAGAGGGAAAATTGTATAATGATATGGTACATCTACATGATTAAGAAGTTAAAATGGACTATGAAAGGAAGGTAGAAGTGACGGCAAAATAATAGGACTGTTTCCAGCGTATTTCAAACAGAAGGCTGCTAACATGGGTTGTCAAACATTTCTGAGATCAAAAGACAAAACCTACCTCCTGGGGCATTTAAAAACATTAAGAGAAACATTTCTGCTTGCAGGAAGGAAGGCAACAGACACCAGAAATGAACATTTTCTTCTCTCAAGAAAATGCTGCCAGCCAGCATCCTTAAACCCAGAAGAGACTGGGGGGGAATTCACAACTGCAGATAAACCAAAATCAACCGCAGCTGTAATCCCCCCTCAAATTCTGCAGAAAAAGGAAAAAAGAAAAAAACAAAACAAACAAACAAAAAAAAAAA
>VZTO01018923.1:16167-68093 GCA_013400615.1 Syrrhaptes paradoxus
AATGAAAGCCATATATCAGAAAAAACCTAGATGTATAAGGAATTATTGTTCTTTTATTCGTCAGCTTGAGACAAGTAATAATCTTTCAGAGGAAGTGCCATGGAATATTGTCTCTATGATGTTTGTGAAATATCAGACCAACAATCAAGAAAAAAATTACTACTAACACTGTTGAATGAATAAGCCAAGCTGTTCTTAATAAAGCTCTTTTCCAAACACCAGTTAAAAAAAATTAAAAATCTTCCCTTTGACTTTAATTTTCAGCCAAACACAAAGCATGTGCAAGTATAACATCCGGGCTGAGGTACAAGCAAATACACAGAAGAGGCTAGAGGCTTTTGTGTACAAAATTAGAACAATTAAGTGAGAAAGTGTGGAGAAAGTGTGAAAAAAGTTGTCTTCAGAGAACAAAGTTCTTGAGTTATGTCATGTCCCACAAACTGAATTATAGTAGCATTTATATGCCTTGGATGATGTTCAGGTGTTGATATGTACTGATCTGGTCACCCTACCTCTCACATTTCTAAGGTGAGATTCATCTGAAACTAATGGGGAAGTCTAAAATATCTCAGATGATATGCACTCCCAAAATACTTTTTCCTCTCTACTGACTATACAGAGAGCCTAGCCCAGATAGAGACCACTGCGCTGCCAGCAGCTGAAATTAGAAAAGATGAAGCCCAAAGGGCTTCTGAGCATGCATGTAAACTACCCAGATAACATGAGAATCTTAAGCTATATCTTAGGTGGGTATAATTTAAATAATTTTTGGAAAATTATATTGAATTTCTGCTTAAATTTCCATTTTAAACTGACTATGACTGTCAGTTTAAACTTTAACTGAAAAAACGTATGACATGAAATAATTTTATATTAAGTTATGATAATTTAGTTTTAAGTAATCAGTCATCAGCATGTTTCAGTGTAACAGTAAGTGCCATGGGAAGGTAGTGAAGAGAATGAGTAACATTCATCACACTTTCAAAATTAATCATCACAGGCAAAGTACTCTTCACACTTTTCTCTTCTTAATCTTTCCATGTGAAACACACATCCAAAATGTTTGCCTGGTAATGTCTGTTGGTAATATGACAAAGTTTGTAAATAGCTTCATGAATGAATACAATAACTTCAGAGTGGCTGCATATAGCATGAGTGGCTGTTTCAATCTGAAGGGAAACTTTCACGGCATGCTCTCCTCTAATAGTGTTTAAACCTTCTGTTCTCAATATGTAGGAAAACTGAGCAAACAGAAATGTAGCATTCTTAGACTACTCAGTTAAAAGGGTCTGAATCATTAAAATTTACAATCTGTTGTTAAGACTTTATTCTTGGACTTAATCCCTTACTCATCTATATATGTTTTACTTTCTTCCCTCCTTTTTATACTCATCAATTTCTGGTTTCAACCAAGCTATTTTCTTAGGCCGAGACTGACAAAAATATTTGACATAAAATTATGTGGCAGACTCCTTGTGGTCCCTCAGGACTTAATGTATTTGTCAATTTCTCCTGTACAGTAAGATCCTTCACAATAAACAACCATTTACACATGGTTACGGAAACAGGTGAAGAAGAGAGAGAAAAATCATGCTTGATCCAATTACTTTAAATGAGAAAATGAGAAACATCTGATCCTCCTCTTATCCTTCCTTCTCTCTGTCCCCACCTTTGAACCCTTTCCTAGTAGATTATGTTAGCTGTTATAAATAGTCTCTTAATTCAAATTCCACATGAAGAAGAGACAATTTAAACTTTTTCTGTTAAACTTTTATTTTGTTCTTGTCTAGGAGGTAGTCTGGCCTCTCTTATCAAGCATAATAATGTTTCACTTAATTGGTAATGCAAATAGTCTTGTTGTTAGACCAGCTGTCCCCCATTATATTTTGTTGAGTTGTCCCCTAATTTATATTTAGCTATAAATTCTCCTTTCCCCGACTTGTGACTTCCACCCCCACAGATGCAGTGATTCTCCATTTGACTTTACTTTCCTGTGCTCCTGGCACTGAATTTGTGATTTGTACTAGCTCTGATTCTTGTCTCTCTTTTCCATGAGCTGTTTAATTCACTAGAATAGCACATAGATATTGCACATGAAAAATGACACAAAAAAATGTGGCTAATTTTCTGCCATGTTAATGAATTCAATCAAATCGCAGAATTTCCAGCAAGAATCACAGTTGATGCACATGAGAAAGGGCAAAGGATTGAGGAAAGAGTTGTAAGTGGAGGAGGAAGAAGAACAGAAGAAAACATCATGCTTCTTTTAGGCAGTAGCTGCTTGTTAGAACATCTTGTCTCTGTGTGAAATTGCAGCCAAGGTATGCATATTTTTATGTATATATGTCTGTTAAAGGAGCTTATAATGCTATATTTTTACAAACACAGGGTAAATGCAGCTCATCACTTGTGCTGGGCTGATACCAGGTGCAGTCTCAGTTATCCTGGGACAATGAATTTGATGTAATAGACCTCTAATATACTTTTTTTACTATATTTATATTCAATATAGATATTTCTATACATATATATATAGAAAATATATAGTACATATAGAGGGCGTACATATATATGAACACACATTGTCTTCATGTTATTTGCTGCAGCTATTATACTTCACCCCTTTCTAAACTACTTCATGTTATTTTATCGAGTAGCAAGTGGTGATCCTTGAAAGTTTTTGTTTTGACATGTATCTGCATGGATGCTCGTATAAATATTTTAGCTGAGAGGATTTCAAAATGGAAGTTAGTTCTAAATTGAAAATTAAGGTACACTGTTTTATCTCTTCAGGTCCTCACTCAGAGACCTGTTACGGAAACTCTGTAAATGTTTTACAGTATTTAAAAAATCATTAAAAATAGAGATACTTCTGTGGTTAGATGAATATAGAATTACGAGAAGTATGCAAAACTGATGCATAATAGGTTTTGTTGGAAGGCTTCTGTGTATTTTTTTTAGTTCCAACTAGTCCTTCTAGAGCTTGTGTTTTCAAATCTAATTTTGTTCTGTTTAGTCTTGATTCAATTGATTTTATTTATAATTTTATTGCATTTTGGAACAAATAATCTTAATTCAACCACATATTGATGTTTGGCTGAGTACAAAATGGGATGTTAGCTAAATAGAAGGATAAAGGTAAGTGAGTTGAGAAAACCCTCTCCAATTCTTTCCTGCATTTTCAGTTTCATGAAAGTAACAATAGTTTTCTATTATAAGAATAGATTATCTCTTTGTTATAGTCACAACAATGTGAAGAACCCTATAAAAAGTATTTATTTCATCAGAAAATAAAAACATTAATTGCTTTACAGTGAAAACCAAAATTGTTCTTCTTCTCTAGATAATTCTCTTAATTAAATGCAAAGTAGTTTTGCTATACCTGAGTTTGAGACAAACAAGATTTTATAACTACTGGAAAATTTTTGCTAGAAAAAAAAATATTTTAGTGACAAACCTGTTAGTATCACATGTTAGGCCTTAAAATCAGTTTCAGAAGAGCATTACCCTTTTCAGAGCAAAGACAGAACACAAACATAGCTGAAGAATTCAACTTCTTTTGTATTATTCCCCAAACAATAAATGTCTTCAGTTAAAAAAGAAGTGAGAAAGACTTTCAGTATTCTTGTTAGACAACATTGGAGAAGTCATCAATAAAGATCAAAGCACAAAAGCTTCTAAAGAGAACTTTGATATTAAAAAATGTAGTTCTTCACCTCATCTGAATAATTTCTGTCTGATATAAGGAGTTCTAAGTCTTCACTTTATTTTAGAGTTAATACATAGTCTGGGCTAAAGTTATTCTAGTTATTTTCAAATGCAATGGGAATAAATACTGTGTGTGTACTCACTTGAAATAGAGCCAGCTTTTGCTTTGGTTGCACCTTTGCTTTCAGAGTAACTTAGTGGCATGATGAAGCCCTGCCTGTTAGTGTTTTTGGAACACCTCAGAAGAGGTGGTGACATTCACAATGCCTGTTGGGATCCTGTAGTTTAGACTAATGCCTACACTGTGCCCCAGGAAGTTGGAGAGAGCTCTAGTCAGTCTGAGCAGAAGATTTTCACAGGAACAGGTTGCCCAGAGAAGTTGTGGATGCCTCATCAGTGGGAGTGTTCAAGGTCAGGCTGGATGGGGCTGTGGGCAACCTGTTCCTGTGGAAGATGTCCCTGCCTGTGGCCAAGGGCTTGGACTAGGTGACCTTTAAAGGTCCCTTCCAACCCAAACCATTCTTTCATTCTTAGATTGTATGGTTTGACTTTGTTGTAAACCTTAATAGTGTAGACTCTCAAGCAGCAATTGGTGTGAAGTGCCACTGGTCAATTTACTAGCACAGACAGCCAGGTTTTTTTCCATGAGTACTCAATTAATATCAAAAGTTAGCCCATAACAGTAAAGGCTGCACTGAGTCAGAGGAAGCACACTGCACTAATGTCAGCACACAGAGAGCATATGGGTACTTAGTCAGGAATCGTGGTACGTGATGCACCTCTCAATTGGTAAAGCTCAGAGGAAATGCTTGTCCTCAAAACAATGCACCCTCAGAAGCAGGACTGTTCTGTTCTTTGTGGGACTGGGAGGGATCATTCTGTCTTTATTAGTTGAGCAGTGGCGTCCAGACTCTCTATTGGTGAACTCAAATGAAATAAGCCCTTCGCCCTGCAAGGGAGTTGCATTTTGTGTACCAGAAAAATTAATGACCATGTGTTTTAGGGACCCCTCATTTACATTTTGTATCTTTGTATCATGTACACATGAATTTTTCCACCATTTATATTAAATTATTTTTTCTTTTTCCAGGTTGACCGGTATGAATCTACCTTCTCCTGTTATCAGCAGTAAGAACTGGTTACGACTCCATTTTACATCTGACAGCAACCACCGTCGAAAGGGGTTTAACGCTCAGTTTCAAGGTAGGAAATGTATAAAAGTGAAGCAAAAAATACTTTTACCTTTAACCATCACTAAGGTGGTGGTGGAGTTTGAAATTTATGTTTAAATATTAGGGACATAGTAAAGAGCAGACTCGTACTACTACTGCTCTTATGCTGAGTAGCTGTTATCCTCGTGTGAGCAGGCATCACTAGGGATTTATTTTGGAAAAAGTATGTGTGCTTCACGTTGCAGTTTGCTCAAAGTATGTATTTCCTTGCTCACTTTTTTCTATAATTGCTTTGCATTCGCTGTGATCTTTGGTTTAAAAACATGCCTGGAATACAACTTGCGGAAAGTCAATTCTGCACAAAGGCATGGCCCTATCTAAACACTGTCTTCCTTCATTACTGAAAATCTAACTCTTATCCAGAAGCTACATTCATCATTTGGAAACTTAACTCATCTCTAGCATAGCACAAATAATATTTCAGGCTCCTGCATAGATTTACATATACACCTTTAAAAGAAGACAAGAGGATATCAGTGTTGCTGTCAATTGCTGCATATGTTCACGTAGATAGTATTTAAAAGACAATTTTTTGGAATGGAATCA
Source organism: Syrrhaptes paradoxus (assembly GCA_013400615.1). NCBI lineage: Eukaryota > Metazoa > Chordata > Aves > Pterocliformes > Pteroclidae > Syrrhaptes > Syrrhaptes paradoxus. The sequence continues at coordinate 21,654 of VZTO01018923.1, forward strand.
TTATTGATTTTTGTACGTCATAAATCATTACTCAAGATCAAAGGCATTGTAGTTATATTTGAAACAGAAGAGCTTCTTAACTTGTGCTTTTGAATTCTGTACCTACATAGCTGTTTCAACCATTTTACCCCCCACAACAAAAAAATTATTTATGAGCTTAGACCTGAAACTGTATGGCCTGTGCCGCTTTAGAAATGAAAAATATACTGCAACAACTGTATGTTTCTGGTGACTATGACATACACATGCAATGGATATGAGTGTTTAACGTACATAGTTCTTCTATCTTTAAAAATATTTGAACAATTTTGATAAAAAAAATCTATGAAATTCCATTTTATTTTGGCAGCTCAACACAAGTAGGTAGTCTGTGATCCTTTGCACTTACAACTTATTTTTACAAAGTTTGCTGGGGATGCATATATAATACCACTATTGGTGACTATGATTTTAACTGCACTGCTTATGTTAAGTCTCTGTCTTAAGCCTACCAACTGGAGATCACAAAACTGATGTGGCTCATTTTGCTGATGCACCAGAAACCTAAGAATCAACAGAATAACAAAGGGAAGTCTGGAACAGAGTAACCAACACTGGGAAATAATTTTTTGTTCTTTTTCAATATATCTTATCTCTAGCCAAATACTCACCATGGAATTAAGGCTTTAAGGAAATATGTGGGACATGATTATTTCAGTTGTATATTTGTTGCTCTGCATAATATATCAGATATTGAGTGTAAGTGTAAACTTGACTGATGTAGAATATGGCTGGTGAATGACAAGTATCTTACTACAATTCAGATTCTTACAATTACGGAAATTTCCTTTCTTAATTTAAATAATCTTTTTAAAATGCAAGCTTATCCAATTTGCTGTATTAAATACAAATATTTTACATGAGTCACAGCTGTTGATCCTTACCATGGTTGGTAGCAATTAAATAAATTCCTGTGTTAGTGATACAAACATTATAATCTGTGTTAAAACCTAAGAGACAGTCTTTCAACACACATAAGATGAAAATTCAGTGATATAAAAATCTAACAGCTTCACTAATTCCTTGTTATTACACAGCATTAGTAATTCTTTCTATTACATGTGTATTTGAGAACTAAGCAATAATTGGGTATTTTATTTTAAGCAGAAGCAACAATGTTACTTTCAGCTAGAGAAGCCTACTAGTACTGCAAATCACAGAATAGAAGAGGTTGGAAGGGACCTCTGGAGCTCATCTAGTCCAGTGCTCTCCTCAAAGAAGGGTCACTTAGAAGCAAGGTGCCCACGACTATGCTCAGATGGGTTTTGAATACCTCCAAGCTTGAACACTCCACAGCCTCTCTGGGCAACCTGTGCCAAAGTTTACCTTCACAGTAAAAAAGCTTTTCACTTATTTTAAAGTGTAAATTCCTGAAGCTCATTGCTTCATATCTTTTCAATGGATATCATTGTGAAGAGTCTGGCTTCATCTTCTTCACACCCTCTCATCAGGTATTAATATATACCAGTAAGATCCTGCCTCTCAAGCCTTCTCCAGGCTAAAATATGCCAGCTCTCTCAGCTTCTCCCTTATGTTTTCATTTTCAGAAGCTGATTTCTTTTAATATCAACAGCTTTGACAGATATTTCAATTTTAAGTGCTTTTCTCAAGTAAAATAAGTATTTGATCCTATCATTAAAAAAAAGGTACAAAATCCTATGAAATACATGACCTGGTTTTCTGACGGAAAACCCTGACAGTGACAGGATGCCTCTAATGTTGGATTTCATCCAGGCACAATTCTTATATTTGTCATCCTGGCAATTCCTGTAGTATAGACTATACGATTCTGAGATCTCTGAGAAACATTTTCCTTATGGGTGACTATTCCCAATAGTTTAAACAGACTATTCCAGAATTCCCACATATACTTGGGGTTGATACGTAGTTGAACTATCTTGTCTTTGAAACAGCTAAAGTAAATACACAGACTTCCTGAAGTAACCATTAAACACTCGCTTCACTAATAGACGAGTACCTCTACCAGTCCGACCAAAACCCAAGAATCTTTTTTATTCTTCCTTCTGTTTTCCCAGGGTTCCTATACCTTGGGCAACATCCTCAAGGCATTCAGGACTCCACTTTTCCTCATTACTTAGTCTGCTTTCTTCTTTGGCTTCTTTCTTAGAAGGAACAGACCCTTAAAATCCATCTGTGCTGTGTTTTTGTGATTGTTTGGTTCGTTCATAAACCAATTTGTGTGTGTGGTAAAACTATGTAATTATGCTGGACAAGAATAATAGTCTCCATTGTTTTGGGGAGATGGGGAAGTCAGTAATTTTGATTGCAGACCTTGAATATTAAATGAAAGCAGCCTACTACACCTTGTCAGATAGTAAGTCATTGTATTCTTATAACACATAGATATTTTTAACAGCTGTCAGGTATAAATGTTATTGACAAAACAAAATTACAACAATATATTCCTCAAAAGTGGTAGCTTGTGTATTTGCAGATTGTATCATAAGGACTGTGGTGGATTGACCTTAGCTGGACACCAGGTACCCACCAAAGCCACTCTATCACCCCCCTCCTCATCTGGACAGGGGAAACAAAATATAACAAAAGCCTCATGAGTTGAGATAAGGACAGGGAGAGATCGCTCGCCACTTACTGTCACAGGCAAAAGAGACTTGACTTGGAGAAATTGATTAAATTTATTGCAAACAAATCTGAGTAGGATAATGAGAAATAAGAACAAAAAATCTTAAAACACCTTCCTCCCAGCCATCACTTCTTCCTGGACTCATCTTCACTCCTGAGTTCTCTACCATCTCTCCCTGAGCAACATGGGGATGGGGAATGGGGCTTGTGGTCAGTCCATCACACGCCTCTGCCAGTCCTCTCTGTCCTTCTCACACTCTTCCCCTGCACCAGCACAGGGTCCCTTCCGCAGGAGTCAGTTGTCCACGAACTTCTCCAACATGAGTCCTTGCCATGGGTTACAGTTCTTCACAAACTGCTCTACTGTGCGTCCTTTCCACATGTCCTTTCTACAAGATGCAGTCCTTCAGGCACAGACTGCTCCAGTGTGAGTAGGGTCACAAGTCCTGCCAGAAAACCTGCTCTGGTGTGGGCTTCTCCCTCCATGAGGTCACAGGTCCTGCCAGCAGCCTGCTCCAGCATGGGCCGTCCACTGGGTCACAGCCTACTTTGGGTGCATCCACCCACTCTGTTGTGGGGTCCTCCCCAGGCTGCAGGTGTGTCTCTGCTCCCCCGTCACCTCCCTGGCTGCAGGGGCACAGCTGCCTCACCATGGGCTGCACCAGGGGCTGCAGGGGAACCTCTGCTCTAGTGCCTGGAGCACCTCCTCCCCTCCTTCACTGGCCTTGGTGTCTGCAGAGTTGTTTGTCTCGTGTATTCTCACTTCTCTCTCTGGGCTGCATTGTTGTAGCACAGGTTTGGTTTTTTTTCCCCTTCTTAAATATGGTATCTCAGAGACGCTACCACCATCACTGATGGGCTCAGCCTTGGCCAGCGGCGGGTTCATCTTGTAGCCAGCTGGCATTGGCTCTGTCAGACGTAGGGGAAGCTTCTAGCAGCTTCTCACAGAAACCACCCCATACCCCTTCTGCTACTAAAACCTTGCCAATACACAAATAAATGCTTTTTAATATCCATCTGTTTGGTTTGGTTTCATTGTGAGTTAGGTTAAGGAGGACTGGAATTCCTCAGTCATGGAAGTCACTAAAAGTAGAGATCTCTCTCCATGGTGTATCATGCAAGAGTTAATGTTTCCTTTCCCATGCAGATAGGAGCTGCTTCTGGGCCTGCTGTCTGTATTATTTGGGCAAATGCAAAATAGTGTCTATTTAATATGTACCTAAGAACTCTTATTTCATTAGTATAAAAGCCTCTTTTGACCTTTTTTTATTTTGAAAAGTGTTTTTGTAGTACTAAATTTAATCACTTTCATGTCAGAGAAGGCATACAATAATGAATTATGAACTTAATGAACTTAAGTTATGAACTGATGAAGGCTAGAACAACACAAGTTTAACTCACTTTTAGAAGGTTGAAAGACTGATTGAAGCAGGTTAAGTTGACATTTTTTGCTTTTATACTTTGGCCTGTCTTTACAAGGGAGAGACTTAATCCTGAATGTCTTACTTTTGCTTCCAAAAAGTAGCAATCGTTGAACTAATGGAAAATTCAATAGTACCTATTGTTGCTTACTCTTTTAAAAGTCTAAATTCTGCTCTAGTTCAAAACAAATTGCTCTGCTTCTGCAGAGTGAAAATTGCTTCATTTGTTGGAGTTCATAAAATTTACCTTAAAATAGTCCCAAATATCATTTAATAGCAATAACTTACAGCCAATCCAAATGTTATTTAATTTTTGTATCTAGTATTGAGATTGTTTGAGTTACAAAAAAACCCCAACCAAGCCACACCCATAGGGGAAAAAAAAAAAAAAACAAACCCAAAACCAAACCAGAAGAACCCCTGAAAGAAGCATGTACTGTTGAATAGGGAGTTGCTGAACCCGCAGTCCCTTGTCCCCAGATTCTGCCAGAAGCTGGAATGCAGTGCTGTATTCCTGGGAGGAACACACACACAGAGCACGTGTGTACACCACACATGTACATACTGTAATTGCATCTGGCAACACGGATTAACACCGACACACTCAGTACTCATACAAATACAGACGGCACCAACAACCTCATCTTGTTTCTCCTCTCTGGTATGGAGATCTGTTAGAGAGAAATAAATGCATGGGCAATGTGGGTCCTCCCCAGCAGTATTAGAAACAGAGGCTTGAATACATTAACTAAATTTAGTTTTAAAATGTTTGGCAAGCTGAATGCATAAATAAAAAAATATAGTATAAAAGGTATACCTAGCTGGTGGGTATTTGGATCGTATTTATTGTCCCATCTTCCATCAAACCAGAGTAGAATGTTAAAGAAAATTTTAGAATTTTAAAAATTAACAGGTATGGAGTGAAGGATTTGAGGTGTTTTGTCATTTTACTTTTGCCCTCTTGATACTTTTTTTTTGTGATTTCTTGATCTCTTTGATCTTGATTAAATCAATAAAAATAGTTATGCCTCAATTTCACAGTGAATTTGTAGATTTTTTTTTTATACTTTCAGAGTTTCTAGCCAGAAGGAGGCCTGATTTAAATGTTCCTGAAACCCACCAGAACAAATTACAGTTCAGTGACATACTTTGCCTTGTCTGCTTCATGTCTGCCGTATTCTCACAGAAATCAACGCTCCCCGTGTATATAGTTGGACTGAGTTCTTGTTCTGTGATGGCATTGCCATAGGGGAAAAGATGTTAGTTCATTCAGTTGTGGGCTGCTTTTTTTTTTCACCCCTATGCCCTCACCTATACTGATATATGGCTCTTTGTCTATATTCAGTGGGAATTGCAGAGTATATGATTTGGCTTATACCAATGCTTCATAAATGCATAAATTCCCCATAAGTGAAGTAACATTAGCAGTCTCCCTACGAGGTGAAAGACTAGCACTCCCCAGCAGCAGAATTTATAAATATACACACAGAATGACTTAAAAGGTGTAATAATGAATCCCCTGCTTCTGCATATTTACAGCATGTATACCATGCTTATTTAGCTTTCACTTATTTCCAGAACAATTGAAGGTTGTTTTAATCTCTTTGGTTTTCATTTTAAAGAAAAAAATCTCACCTAATCTAAAACTAATCTGCTTAAGTTAAATATTTATTTCAGAATTCTTAGAAAAATAATAAAGTTTTCAAAGCAATACCTGATTAATGTGTGTGTTCCACTTTTACAGTAAGAATCAGATCTCTGTTGTAGTGTGTTTCGAATTAAGTATGCTATTTTTGTCAAGCTATCAGAGGTTTGAGGAGCTATTTAGGTATTTTGATCATTTTGTACAAGAAGTTATCTGTCTGCTGTGTTTGAATACCTTGAATAATTCAGGATTTAACAACCAGATAAACCTGAAGGCAAACAATGAATATAATGGGGCTACTGAACTAAACGTATACTAATGGAAAACCATGAGTGAAATAATGTAGAATCAACTGCTAGGTAAATTAGTTCTTTCAATTAAGTTTTGTAATTTAGTGAGTCTGCATTTAAATGCATGTCTATCCTTCCTACACATTCTTTAAAACTTCAGAAACGTTGTTTGAAAAAAGTTAAAAGAATCAGTGGTATTTCCTTGATGCATAGTACTTTTAGTCAGGGATTTCAGTTATAGTTGTCACTCTAATTTAGAAAAGAAAATTAGTAAAAGACAACTGATAAAATAAAAAAGAAGAAACTTGTTTTGTAGCTCTTAACTGATGCTGAATATAATTTCCCATTAAGAAGTACTGAGACAATAGTATGTATTTTGTTAAATTTTATTATCAAGAAAGTATTCTAGTCTTGATATAAAAACATCAATAAGTAGATAATCATGCTGGGTTGACCCTGACTGGATGCCAGATGCCCACCAAAGCCATTCTATCACACTCCCTCCTCAGCTGGCCGGGGAGAGAAAATATAACAAAAAGCTCATGGGTCGAGATAAGAACAGGGAGATGTCACTCAGCAATTACCATCACAAGCAAAACAGACTCAACTTGGGGAAATTAGTTTAATTTATTACCAATCAAATCAGAGCAGAATAATGAGAAATAAACCCAAATCTTAAAAACACCCTCTCCCCACCCCTCCCTTCTTTCTGGGCTTAATTTTACTCGTAATTTCTCCACCTCCTCTCCCCCAATGGCACAGGGGGATGAGGAATGGGGGTTGCGGTCAGTCCATCACACATGGTCTCTGCTTCTCCTTCTTCCTCCTTGGAAGACTCCTCACACCCTTCCCCTGCTCCAGAGTGGGGTCACTCCCAGAGGAGAGAGTTGTCCACGAACTTCTCCAATATGAGTCCCTCCCACGGGCTGCAGTTCTTCCCAAACTGCTCCAGCGTGGGTCTGTTCCATGGGGTGCAGTCCTTCAGGCACTGACTGCTCCACTGTGGGTCCCCCACAGGGTCACAAGTTCTACTAGCAAACCTGCTCCAGCCTGGGCTCCTCTTTCCACATGTCCTGCCAGGAGCCTGCTCTAGTGCAGGCTTCCTATGGGGTCTTGGTCCTCCTTTGGGTGCATCTACCTACTCCATCGTGGGGTCCTCCCCGGGCTGCAGGTGTGTCTCTGCTCCCCCGTTACCTCCATGGCTGCAGGGGCACAGCTGCCTCACCATGGGCTGCACCAGGGGCTGCAGGGGAACCTCGACTCCAGCGTCTGGAGCACCTCCTCCCCTCCTTCTTCACTGACCTTGGTGCCTGCAGAGCTGTTTTTCTCACATGTTCTCACTCCTCTCTCCAGCTGCTGCTGTGCAGGTTTTTTTCCCCCCTTCTTAAATATATTATTTCAGAGGCACTATGACTGTTGCTGATGGGCTCAGCCTTGACCAGCAGCAAGTCCATGGCTCTGTCAGATGTAGAGGAAGCTTCTAGCAGCTTCTCGCAGAAGCCACCCGTGTATCCCCCTATGCTGCCAAAACCTGTCCATGCAAACCCAACACAATTATCCACCATCTCTCTTGACTGTTCTTCTTTGTGGTTTACACGACATTTGTTAACAGTGTAGTCCTGTCTTCTCAGTTGTATTAGTCTGGTTTGATCTTTCAGTGTCCAGTAGTGGTGTTATGTTTTTCTTCAGCAGAGCAAAAAGCCTTTTGTTAACCTTGTAATTCCCCTTTTTGAAACACCAAGTCACCTCTCAGTCTCCTAGATTAAACCTAAGGAGGTTGAGTTCTTTAAATCTCTCATTGGAATTCATTTTCTACCAGTCACTGCATTTTTATAATGTGTTGGTGCTATTTAAAACTTGTAGTGACCACTTGATTTTAGCAATATTAAACTATCAGGATAACTAGGACTGGATTTACAGTTAAAACTACATTTTATTTTTTCTCCTACTTGTATTTTTTCTAAAAAAAAGAATAATGAACACTTAGGAAATTAATTAGCTAAGTCACGCTAAACTGTAAGATGTATCTTAGAGGCATAAATAAGTTTTCTTAGCCTTATTAGTATGCTTGTCATGGCTGCTGTAGTAGACTATCCTTGCTCATTTATCTTTTTTCTTCCATTGTTTTATTGTTCTTTCACACTTTGTTTCCTCACTTTTTTGTTTCTTCCTCACTTTGATACTGTAATTGCAGATTTCCCCACATCCTATCAGTACTGTCATTGTAATATCAGAAAGTCATTTGAGAGTCTTTTATATTGATTTGTTTAGATTTGAGTAAGAGTGTATTAAACTATTTCCCCAGAACTTTTCTTTAGTATAATTGATTTACATTTCACGGATACTTATTCAGCTATGTGGTAAAATCTGTGTAAGTCTCCCATGAGATAAGTTCTAGGAGAATGTATGTTTATGAAGTAAGAAGGAATAAATCCTTCTTCTATTAAAAGTAACATTCTTTTGGCTTAAGCTTATTATGTGACTGTTGATTGTGAATAGCTCCCTATTTGGAAATTAACTTAGACCAAGCTTTTCCAGTCTGATTTTCAGTCTGTCTTAAAACTTGAGTCCCTTAATGTGTCTTACACTGGTACCTGAAAATATAACATACCCAACACCATTAATTACTGGTCAGTATTTTCTTATTTCTAACTTTAGGTTGTTTGATGAAAAAGGAGAACTTTAATCCAATAAAAACTATAATAATGAAATCAGTATTTGGCATCTTTTCTTCCCATGCATTGAATGTATATTTAGCCTCTCTGAAAAAAAAACCTTTTATTTTTTTACATGTATACTTTTGTCCCTGTATTAAAATTAAAAGATGCCTTTTGTTAGCTTAATATTAGTCTATACTATGTGATAAGGAAAACCCAGGAGAAAACATTTAGACTGTTTCCTTGTGAATGTGGCATGTACATTCTCTAAGAGCTAGCTGCTTAAAATAGCTGTTCCTGTAATATCTCCTTAAATTCATAATTAATGTAATTTGGCATATATATTGAGTTCAGAACATCCTTAAGATAAAATGGTTTCTGTTCTTCCAATTTTTAGAGCCTTGAAGCTTTTTATTTTTCTGTGTTTGGCATTAGAAATAGTCTTTGGATAGATTGTTAAACCTGCCATCTCATAAAGCAACCCACATTATTAAGAGAGATTGGCCATCTTCTCTATTTCGATGTCACAAAATATTTATTTTTCTCAAAATTTAGAGCAAAGCCCAAAAGTTGACTTAGAGTGACAAAAAGAAAATGTATATATCTAAAAGAACTACCCTTACCTTAGTAAAAATCTCTGTCCTCAAGACTCTCAGTGCAAAGTTTAGGTAGAATTTCGCAGTGCCAACAGAGTGAGACATTTTACACTCAGATTACATACAGATTTTTCTTATTACAAGGACATTGTATTAAAAAGTCTTATTACTAAGCCACCATATAGGAGCATATTCTTATAAACCCTTGTTTTTGGAGCATTTTCAGAAGAAACAAAAAAATGCTAGTTGAAGGAGGAAGCTTGTACTTAGTTCAAATCAGGTTGTTCAAATCAGGAAACACTTTCTTGAGTGTCTAGTAAAGTCTCTGTGTTGCTAAGAAGGCTCAGGCATAGCTCATGTCGGCACTAAGCAGGTGCTAATCCACTAACAGCTGTTCATTGTTCAGCTCTTGTTTGGCATGGTGTTATTCTCCCTAGAACTATTCAAAATACTGTATTTGTTGTTGAAAAAATTTGTGTCATCTTGGTACACATTTTTATACTGTTTTCCCCTAAATTACCTGCAAAATAAAAGATCAAATTTAAACTACATGTTGAAATACTTCTAAAGCAAGGAACATTCCCCCAGGCTTGGTAGCTCCTTTTTGTCAAAAATCATGTTACGCTCACTGAATGCCAAGTTTTCCGCAGTCCTTGTTCAAAGGCACCACTGTCCCAACACTACCCAACTTCTAAGACAGGGGGCCTACAAAAGAGATGGGGAGGCACTCTTTACCAGGGAGTGTAGTGAGAGGACAAGGGATAATGGGCATAAGCTGAAAGAGGGTAAATTTAGACTAGACATTAGGAAGAAATTTTTCACTGTGAGGGTGGTGAGACACTGGAACAGGTTGCCCAGAGAAGCTGTGGATGCCCCATCCCTGGAGGGGTTCAAGGCCAGGCTGGATGAGGCTTTGAGCAACCTGGGCTAGTGGAGGGTGTCCCTGCCCATGACAGGGGGATTGGAACTCAATGATCTTTAAGGTCCTTTCCAACCCAAACCATTCTATGATTCTATGCTGTTCTGATATAGTGAAACTGTTGTATCTTCAATGAAATTCGTATTTTCCACTGCAAAAATATGCATTTGGAAAATGTTGACGAAACTGTAAGTTAGCCTGGGAAGAAATTTGAGGCATCAAACTGTTGGCTGTCAATATTACCACACTTGCAATTTCTACATTATCTACCAGGCAAGAGAAGAGTCCATTGAAGTTCAGCTGTGCGATGTATGACAGTCAAATGATCAGTGTAAGAGCTGTGGTTTAGAGGTGCTTTCAGCCCACACTACAGGTTTATTTCTCTGCAAAACCTGAAAAGGTGGTAAAATCTGACCTCAGAATAGGATTTTCTGATGAAGATGTTGATCACCCCACTAAGTGGCACTATGGAGATGTTAATGGAGAAGAACCATAAATCATGTTTTGACACTGTAGTTGAAGTGGCATTCAAACAAGGAACTGAGTGGATCTCATTTTATGATTAATTTTTTGAGACAATCCCTATGTACTACTTCTCAGTGTGTTCTCTGATAGTGTATATTCATAGTGTGAACTGTGTTGATACTGTTTTCCAGAACTTTGGAGGATATCTGCAGGAATTGAAGACTGGATGCCTTCTGAACTTGTTTTGTTATGATATATCACGTATTGATAGTACAAAGGAGCTAAGACAGTCTGTCAGGGCAAGCGGCCAGCAAAGTGATGTGCAGAAGGTTAATGGAAAGCAAATGGCTGTGCTTCTTTTAAACTTGTAGATCCTGTGTCAGTTCATACACATAGAGTGGGAAACACTTGTGTAAAAGTCTGTTGTCACACCGATTTATCTTGGGGCTATACCATTTTTTCCCTAGTAGTGCTTGCAGAGATTTCTAGCACAAGGAGCAGGTGGAAGGTCTGACAATGACAAGGCAGTACTTTGCAGGATGTATGGAACAAGGAAGCCAACTGATCATGGACCTACGGCTTTTACAGGTAGCCATATAATAGAAACATCTATGCCTGCTGTGAAGACCTCTGGAGTTATAATACTAATTACTAGGGAAGATTTTGTAAACAGTTAGTGAAACATTGGGATAGTGTATTAGGCAGAATACTCTTCAGGCAGGGAATACAGAAAAAGTACAGGGCTGGCTTATTCCAGTGCATTGATTTAAACTAGAGATCCTATACAAAATTCCAAAGCCTCTCAAAAGCCAAGAAGCGAGTAACTGAGAAGCAAAGCTTGCAAGGGTACTCCTAGATAACTGAGACCGGGGCTTTGTTTTATCAAAGAATTTATAATAGAATTCCCTTCATAAATTAAAGTGAATGGTAAGATTAAGAATGGTTGTTTTTTTCTTATTCTCATAATTAGAATGGTTATTTTTTCTTATTCTCAAAAATACTAAACTTTTAGAAAGAATTAATGGTACAAGAGGCCACAGTGAAGCAGAAGAAAACCTAGAGAGAGCTAAACAATCTATTTACTGGTCCCACATGACTTAAAGTGATAAAGTGTTGGATCTATAAGCAGAATCCAGAGAGAATACTGATGATGCCAAATGTGGAATTTTAGATCATTTGTTCTACGGCCAAATAAAGATAGTACTCTGTAATTGTGTCTTTGAAGAACCTAGAAAGACTGAGGCACTAGGGCAAAACAAACAGGGCAATTGATTGGACTCTGCAAAGTGAATTCAGAAAATACTTTGTTTCAGAAGAGTACTCAACTTGAAGAAAATCAGAGCAATGAAATTAAAGCAAATTGATGAACTTTGCACTGCACTGAGATAAATTTACTAATTCCATTCAAGAGTAATCCTATGAATGTTATTGCAAATACTTCACTGTTTCTTAATGAACTCTGCAAAATATGTAAAGCCAAGTGTCAATTTTTGTAATGGATATCTCTCTTCCACTCTAATGCAAAATACTGAAAATTTTAAATTTTTCCTGTACTGTAGCAAAAACAGAGAACTGCTCAAGTACGTTCCTTAGAGTGCCACTGGGCCTAAGGCTGGACAGGAAAGACCCTGCTTGTGCTCACCAGGTACTGGGCAATATGCTGTTCCTCTTCACCTTCAGATATCTGTACTTTGGAAAAAATCTGCAGTGAAAAGCAGCCAAGAGCTGAACTCATCAAGAGCAGCAGCAGAAGCAGCTTGAGGAAGTACCAGCAGATGATGTCAGAATATTTTAGCTTTGAGAGGTAGCCAGCATTTGAGGCCTTGCAGGTTATTTCATGCAGGAAGAAAAACTGGCAGTATGCTCATGTATTTGGGTTATTGGGAAAGAAACCTGTTATGTCATCCAAGATATACACAAGGACTGTTACAAAGAACATGCTAGGAACAAATACAAATTGTTAGCTTTCTTGTTATGAAATCACCTACAGGTATTCTCAAGGTATAACTGTAGTAGATCTAAAAAGAGAGTAAACTGGATCAAGCATAACACTATGTTAACGGAGCAGTGCTTCGAGTATGTTATCTGGCCTTGTGTACTGCACACCATTTACCTATTTGCACACATGCAGTTAAAGGTAAGTGCAATCAACTAATTTTGTATGCTGGAAATCCTAGAAAAGACCACCAAGGTCTTAGCCACTTGCTGTTTCTCAGCCAAATGACTTCTTCTGGGTTACTATTATGAAATAATAGAAAATTGGTTTTAAAAGGATCTTCATAAGTTAATCCTATATCAAAGAGGAGCCAAGTATATTCTACTGTTGTTTTCAGACCTTAATTTAACATGTTATTTAAAACTTTTAATGGCTAAGTTTCCACAGCTTCTCTAGGTAATGTATTCCAGGGCTTCATCACTCTTACTGTTAAAAAGCTTTTATCTTGTGTAACCAAAGTCTCCCTTGCTACAGATAGAGACTGAGTTCTTGTTCTTAGCCTTTGCGGAACTGCAGAAGATATCTTTCCTCTTTGCAGTTCCCTTTTTATGTTTCCAGTGTATCATAATTCCCTCTCTAGATTAAATTAATTCCCAGTTATGCGCTACAAATAAACAATTAGTTGTGCTTCATACCATCTTTGCTATCAGTTCACTTTTCCGTATTTTTTCTTCTTACTTCTTTTATACCCAGTCTCCCCTAAGCACAATTACAAAACCAGAGAATAAGACTACAAATTCCTGGTACCAAACACTGCCTGCTGCCTTGTATTTGTACAACTTTTGGCTCATTCATGGTTAGTCAAGCAATACTGAAAAAAGACACCTTTTACTTGAAATTCATAGCCACCCTGAAAATATATGACAAATAAATATAGACTTTTATGTATTAATACAGATAATTTGAAATTAATATTCAACCACAAATTACAAACTCTTTCCAAAACCTTGCATATCAGAGACAAGGAATCCAATTTAGAAGAAAGCAAACCAAAAACTATTAAAAAAAAAAAAGGGCTTCACAGAGGGAGAAACTGGGTCTGAAAGATGGTATTTTGTGCATGTATAGGAAGTACAAGTAAGCATGTTCAAAAGTATGTTTATTATAAACTTTTTTTTTTTTTTTAAGTTTTGGGTGTTTTAAAAATCTTTTTTTAGTGCTTTGTTTGAGTTAGCACAAACTTGTACTATGGTGAAAGGAAAGACAAATATTTTTTAAAGTTTTCCCTTATAATCCCAGCAGGCAACATTCTCTGAGAAAACAGAAACTTTCTCATACATCTTAGAAGACACAGAGCTGCCAACACTCTGTAGGGCCTCTCTCGGTATATCTTCAAACAGAACTTCAAATAAGAATTAATTGCTCCATAGAATACAAGAACATAATAACCTGTAGTAAGAAAACTTTATAATTTATTAGTAGAATTCACAGAAAAATTACATTTCTTCTGTTGAAATTATACTTGAAGAACTTTGTAAAAAGAAAAAATTGATAGACTGGCTTGCAAGTTCCTTTTGTTTATAATCCATGGTTCATTCAAAAAGCATCTTCCAGTGTCAGACAAAAATTTTAAATACATTGAATTTTCTTGAGTATTCTGACAGTGTTTTGTGTAATTTCAGATAGTTTGTCACTGTTTTCAGGGTCCATGTAAGTTTTGTTTAAAAAAAAAAAAAATTCTTCTTCAAATCAAAAAACCCCAGATGAACCATCTTTGCTCCAAAATGTTGTGTAATGCTTAAACCATGTAATTAAATAGACTAAGAAGAATTAAAATGAGTCATCAGAGATCAAGATTTAAATTATCAAGTTTACTTTTCGAAATATATTGATTCTACTAGGATTATTTTTTTTTTTTTTTACATAGCTGTTTTGGTTAATAGTCGTAAATTGTTCAAGTAGTGCTTCCAAGACTGCTTATACACGCAAAGCTTGATTCTCTATTACTTTGTGCTTCGTACAGTTACTTGCACCTGTGAAACATATATATTTTAAAACTATACATGTGTAGAGAATATTTTAAAGGTTAACTTCTTCATGCTTTTACTTATTCATGTGTAATTGTTAAAAACATTTTTTAAAACTATCACAAAAAAGTGAACCTTCAGATTACTTTTTCTTGAGCCGTTTGGAGTACACCTGAGACTGGAAGGGCAGTTTTCAAAGAACCAACATGGGAAACAAAACTGTGGAAAATAAAAATTATTTTAAAAACACATTCATTATCATATGAATTTTAGGAAACCATCCCTGCTGTAATAAGCTGCTGCGTATAACATGCTTTTACAATAGTAACAGCAGTAAAGCAATTCTTTTGTGAGTTACTCTCTCTTAGAAATGAATATAAGCAGAATAAAATGGATAAAATTTTCCTTTTGAATTAGAGAGGTAGGAATGTAGAGAAAGCATAGTATACTGAAGTGCCTCATGGCTCTAGTAAATAAAGCTGATGCTACCAATGCCCACTTTCACTTTAAAAAATAACAAATTCAAGAGTCTTAGAACATTTTTATGGTGCACTTAAGGTGCATTGTTTTTAAAAATTTGCACTAGAAATATAATACTTTTACAAACATTTTCATATTTCCTGTTCTCTGACACAAAGAAGAAAAAGATGACTGTACGTACTTGGGTATGATTCAGCTGTTATGAAAATATGATTTTTTAAAGTCATAAGACCTCACCGTTCCTTTTTAACATGAACAACGTTCCTCTAAATCTTCTCCTTAATTATAAAAGTTCATTGAATTCTTTATATTTCAATGTAGTAAAGGACTCACTGAAACAGTATGTGGAAAAAATGTAATTTTGTCCTCTTATTGCAGTATTTCTGATGTACGATCATATCGCTGATTAAAAAAGGCAAAAAAAAGGAAAGTTTAATTAAGGCAACTCTTTGCAATTTATTGATTTTAAAATCTCAAATATTTGATGGGTATTCTTTGAGCTAAGAAAACATCAGATTACTTAAAATATGCTCTATAGTAATTTGTTTAAAAAACACAAAACATTAAATCAGAAGTGATTTTAGTTAACAATAATTTTTCATAATAAATTTGGGCTAGGCGTATAAACATTGTGTAGAAAAGATCTATTCCACCAGATAAATGCCGATATAACTGTAATCTGAATCTGGCAACTGTAGCCAAATCATTTCAGTGACATGTAAATAACTCAAAATGTGTTACGAATCTTAGACCAAAACCATAATCTTACTAAATTATAAACAAAATCTTATGCTACTCCTGTTTTAATGAAGTAATCTAACAAAGCTAATACGAAATCTAATATTTGAGTTTGATCTGAATATAAAAGAAGTGTCATATAACCCTTATGTTCCAAGGAAGATCTAAAAATCATAACAGTAAGACCCAGTTTATGTGGACCTGGGGATTGTCTGATGATCCAGGCTGACAGCGTGCAGAAGCACGAAGCTGTGCTGAGAGGTTAGTACTACCATGGCGAGCACATAGTGTGTCTTGGAGGCAGCATGAAAGTTCAGCCCCAAGAGATCTCTAGCTTAAAGACCGAGGACAATTTCAAACTGTGAGTAACAGTCGTGTTCCGTAGGAAGTACCGAAGCTCTGCCCAGAGAGAGAGTGCTTGTCAACAGGATCCAAACAGCTATCTTGCCGACAAGAACTGGATGAGCTTCCAAAAGGTGGTCATCTTCCATGTACAATGGAGGCATATTTACTATTATTAAAACAATGTCTAAAGGTATCGTAGTACAGGTATCATACTCTGCTAAAGTAGTGTGAAGAGGAAGAAGAGTTATTCCTTTGTACAAAAGAGATGAGACTTACCTGCTGAATGAGTTTTGGCCTCTTTCTGCAACCTACAAAGAGAAGCATAAGAATAGTCATGAATATTCATAGATGTATCTATCTAACCCCATGCCTGTCTCCAGCCGTGGCCTGAAGCAGATTTACTTACTTGCATCCACATTTGCCAGTGCCTTTTGACAAAGAGTTTCATGTGTCTGCTACTTCTTGTATGAAATCAGAATAGGTTTACAACTTGAAAATTTTACTTTAACTTTCATGATCTATTCAAATAATGCCAGGCATATATTCTTTCTATGGCTGATATTAATTTAGCATAGCAAATAGTTAAGGAATAACACTGATGCTTTCCAGTAGGCTGATAAGGTTGTCTTGGACTTCCAGTGCTCAGCTCTGCCCTCCTCCTTCTTCCCTTCTCCCTCTTCCCTCCCTATCTCCAAAAGAGACTGATTAATAGAAAAGGTGAAGTGAGCTAATTCAGTTAGCTTAACTGAATGTTTAAGTGAAGACAGCAGAAAGCTATGCAAATTGAAAAAAAAAAAATCACTTGAAAGGTGGAAAGTGCTGTTCATATCTGGCATTATTAACGTAAACCCGTTCCTCTTTTTGTGCTATTAAATGTCAAATTGTCTTTGAAATCGGAAAACCTTTGTAATGAAAGAGCAATCAGAAAGTAGAAAAGAAGTATCTCAGAAAAAGTATTCAAATGGGATTTAAATAGTTATAAAAAGTGCAATTTAGAGTATTTCTTTTATGTTACAGAAGAGGTTTAACTGGTTCACTCAAACCACAGTGTTCAGGGGTCTCTATTTCTCTTTCAGAAGTTGAACAGTTTGTGTTTTACAGACTATACTTGCTTAATACTTTTAAAAAATAGAAGAAAATACTGTGCAGGCTGCATGCAAAAAACCTACACACACAAGTATAATAGAGGTAGAACCTTGTTATTTATGTGTCAAACTATCCTATTTAACCTCATGGATCCCAGGGTCTCACAGATACCTATGTTTGGCTGTTAAAGGCCTAGAAGCTCATGTCATGCAATATTACTGTCTAAAATGTAGAGATCTAGCTTGAGCAAGCGGTATATGTTTCTGTTATATTTTATGGAGAGTAGAAGACAACTCCAGAGGATGATTTATTGTGCCTATCTTTGAAGAGGTTGAATTGCCCACTTGAGGTAGCTATTTGTCTTCAGAAAACATACATTTCAGATGACTGATCTTAAGTATTGTGAATCCCCTATGTAATGTTCTTTCAGAGAGATACAGAATGCCTGTTTCTTGACATGTGAAAAATCTCCAAGGATGGAAACTGCAGGACCTGTTTCAATGCCTGACTGTCCTAATAGTGAAAAAGTTTTTAATATATCAAGTCAGAACCTCTCTTGTTTCAATTTATGTCCACCCTATTTCAAACTAAAGCTGATGGCTATCATTTTTCCCCATTCCCAAGAAGCATGCTTCAAGTATGTCTAACAAATGCCTTCAAGAGTGAACTCCCACAAGGAATTTGAATGATGGTTACCACTTTCACCCTAAAATAGGGCCCCAGGACAAAGGAGGAGAGTATAGTTCATTTCTCTGTCTGCTGTATAACTCCTCAATGATTTTACCACTCATTTGTGAAAGTAAGCGATATGGATTTTGAATCCTCCAAGAACTGTTTGCATGTTTTGCATGACACAGACACTAATAAATTGTGAAATTCGTGTTGGTGAAGGGACCACAGTTCCAGACAAGATCCCAAATATCCATTACAAGAGTTGTGCTGTTAATTTCCCATTAAATATAGAATAACTTTATTGAACTGGTTATGCAGCCTAAGAAAACAGAACATAAGGTGATACTCAGTGGATACTTGAGTCTAGAAAGTAATTGTAAGAAAACCATACCCATGAGGTTTACCCTTACAGAAGCCCTTGGGAATATTAGGCTTATTGTCTGCATTGATGTCTCTGTATAATGTGTTCTTGTCTTAGAAGAAAACAACACACTGCTATCAAATCCTTTTCATCCCATGCAGCTACAATTGTGTTTCAATCATCTTTCATCATTTGAACACCTCTTTTCTTGGTTTAGATAACTGTCTGCGCTTGCACAAAAAATACTTTCTGTAGTGCCGAAGAAAAGCCTGCTTCACCCTGAGGTTGTAAAAGCAGCAAAAGCCCAATATATAAACAAATACAACAAAATCACAATTTAAAGACATTGAAACTTGCTGTTCCTCCCACTTCACTTCTTAGAAATATTTGCATATGGATCAGTGCATAGTGTAGTAATCATAAAATATATCCCATACATTAACAACGAGTGTAACTGATAACCCATGGTACTAATTGATAATATTTATATAGTATGAGGTACAAATTACTGACATTTTAATTTTGTATGTTTTTAGGATAAATGTCTGCATTCTAAGATTGTTAACCGTGGCAAGTTCTAGAAAATAAAGTGTTTGCTATGATTCAGGAAAGGATTTCTGCTTTTTTCATTTTGTTACTGACATGCCCCATGATGTTGTCATTAGACTTCTGAAACACAAAGTCAGTCACTAGCTATTTTGCTGTTGCTATTGGTTTTTGCACAATAGTTTCAAATTGTCCAGGCTTGTTTCACAATTATTTTCTATATCTGATTTTACTTTCAGTTGATCAAGTTGTTCCCAAGCCACAGAACTAATGGATTTCCTGTGAACGTGGTCCCATTCTCTCCTACCGTTACAGTTAAAATTCTACCCCGTATGTTCCTTAATGTGTAACTGCAGTAGCTTCTCATGTCTCTTCCTACATTGCTCCTAATCCCTCCTATGGTGCCCTAACTACTTAGTAGGGATAGGCTGGGAGTTAGCAGCCGTTCAGCTAGCTAAACAGATAAAACAGATATTAAACCGCTGATACAACTGTTCTCTCTCCCAAAACTTTGTCCCTTTGAGAGCTCTTTCTTTCTTTTTCTAGTTCATTTGAAGTTGCCCTGTAGATTGAAAAGGGGTTAGGTGAGCGAAAGAGTGTAACCTACTGTGATCCTTAACCTCCTTAGGAAACTGAACTAAAACCATATCTGCTACTGAAGAGTGAATCAAATAAAAACAGATGTAAATATTGCATTTAAAGCTTGTGGTCCTCAGATACATGTATATAATGTACTGAACATTTTATGTAAGAAATAAGTTTTAGAAATGTTTAAGATTTTACCATATGCAGTGGCAAACATAGGAGAACCATACATGTAATTAGGAGAGGTTTCTTCTTTTCTTTGACCCTAAGGAACTTTGAATTAAAAATATTACAGATCCTATCTGTTTAAAAAGGACATCTGAAAAATGACTGTATTTTTATAAAAATGTATTTGGATTATCACAGAAACTGCAGTTATTTCAATCTGCTAGTAGGATTCCTGGGTAGCTTTGTAGTATTATAATGTATAATTTGTCTGCTCTATGTCCTTTCCACAAGGTTTAATAATTAATTATCTTTTTTTTGTTGTTTGCTTGTTTTCTCAGTGAAAAAAGCAATTGAACTGAAATCAAGAGGAGTCAAGATGTTGCCCAGCAAAGACAGTAACCACAAAAATTCTGTCTGTAAGTTGTTTATACCATTATCTTTAGTGACTGCATATATCTTCTGGAGAACTGTTAAATATACAAATCAAAGAGATAAGTGTTGGGAAGCTGTGGTCATAAAATGGGTATTATGCTTTCAATTGTCATTGAATTAGAACTCCGCTGGTAATATTGAGGGTGTAGAGAAAAGAATATGGTGTTTTAATGTTTGAAAAAATGTGAGTAAGAAGAAAAATAAATCATTTTATATATCAAAATATTTAAAATTCAGAGATGCAATGCACACTAGCAAATCCAGGCAGAACAGTGCCATATAGACTTTATCAATTCAGTACTGGGGGCAGTGAAGGTACATTAGCATTTTCCGGATCTAAGTTTATACTTTCTGATCTTTTTTCTTTCCCTCAGTTAATATCACAGCTCTATTTCTTCCCCCTCCTTGCCACACTATGTCTTGATGACTGCCTCTTTCCAGTCCTGTGATATGGCACAGCAGGGGTTAAGAATTACTGTAATTCCCAGCTTCTCAAGAAGATGGAGATCACAGCATCAACTTCTTTTCACTGTATGCTTAGTGAATCCTGGAATGACTCCTCTTTAGTCTCTCTACACCTTTTTCCCCAAATATAGTGTGAGGGTAAAATCAAGATGTAATTTATGGGACTATGAGGGGGATTTTTTGATTTATTTTTTTTTTTTGACCATCACTTTACCTGGACAACTGGTAGTCTGTGT
Organism: Syrrhaptes paradoxus; assembly: GCA_013400615.1. NCBI lineage: Eukaryota > Metazoa > Chordata > Aves > Pterocliformes > Pteroclidae > Syrrhaptes > Syrrhaptes paradoxus. The sequence goes on from VZTO01018923.1 coordinate 42,367, forward strand.
AGTATCCTGAGAACTCTTCCTTTGTTAATCAGGTTAATCTTGAAACAAGAAAAGTAAGAAGATAATTTTATATTTTGTAAAGCAGAGAGTCCCTTAGCCCCCCCAAAAGCCAGAGAACAAACCAGTGTTCACCCACAACTCAGTAGAAGTGCTTGTATAATGACTAAGATATATTTGAATAAGTTAATTCTTAATGTAATAACACTGAACTCAATGGAGTGAAACCTGGGCTACGTTTGTCTCATTGAGTACTATTTTGCAAGTATGGAGAGAATGAGTGTCTTGAAGGCCAATGTCTAGGGGATATGATTTGGTCTCTGTTTCTCCAGTGCATTATTTAGTGCAAAGTGAGTGTTTTGGTATGCTCGCTGGAACAAAAGAGGAATGATAATTTTCTGCTTTAAATATTACTCATTGATGGTGTGTCACTGAAAAGGAAGTTTTTATGCAAGGTGTAGCAGAAAAAGTTGATCCATCTCTTTGGTGTTTGTATCTGAAAGGGTGATTATTTTATTATTTATAAGTCACTTCTGGGAGCTGTGTGATCTCTGCTTACACTCGGAACACATGCTGTCAGACACCACATTTAATTAAAGAAAGTGGAAGTAAGACAGGCTATGGAAGAAATTATTATAAGGCAGTCTGCTGTTTGCTTCAAATGTAATGTCTTTTTGTCTTTTTTTTTTCTTTGTGCTTTGACTTGTGAAGCTTTATTATCATGTCTGACTTTTCAACATAAATTTAAGAAGTGCAGCATTGTCATTACCATTAGTTTCATATATGAAGCATATAAAAATAAAATTAAAATGCAAACATTTGGATTCAAATGTATTTTGCTGCTCTTTCTGATGTAATCCTTTAGTATTTAACCATTTTTCTTGCTAGTAATTATGTAGATGGAAAAAGTAATTTGGAATTCAACTTCAGAGGACTGAGAAGAATGGCTATTACCATTTGATGTCAATTAGCAAATCTCTAAAAGTAAATTAAAGACTTATACCTCTCCCCATTTTTGTATGTTAGATCTTTTTAATATTCTCACTATATAAAATGGAAAGCTTACTTTTGCATTCGGGTTTATGGGGGGTAGATGGAATGGGAATACCGGCACAGCAAATATGAATGTATGCCCTGCAAACCCCAAGGTCTGCAGGATTCCCACAGCTTTTCCTCCCACACACAACCTGAAAGCAGCTTCAGAAAGCATTTCATAGTGGCACAACTCTGCTAGGATTTAGGCAGAAAATGTTACCGATGTACTGATAATTCCTGGTGAAATGCAGAACAGTATTTTAGCTGGGTACAGTCATACCTTACTCCTATCCTTCTGGACCTGGCTAGATTCCTGGATACTTTCCTTCAATTGCTCTGCCATCTTTTATAAATAGGTGACAAAGCATGACATTGGTATATAGGTGCCTTGGTAGATTTGCTGTGGGGAAAAAAATCATTATATATTATGTCACTTACTAGGGAAAGAAGAGGAGTTTTTTTGTTTGTGGTTTGGGTTTTTTTTTGGTTGGTTGGGTTTTTTGTTTTTGTTTTTTTTTCTTCTTTGGTACACCTGAAGGAAACCTATCAAGTTAGTTGGTTGCCAGAATACTCCTGCCACCTTGTACCCTTTAGTAGTGGGCCAAATGCAGTTGAATCATAATTAATTTATGCAAGGAAATTTGAAAAGGATAAGAAAGATAACTTAATTGAAGTACAGTCCTGGTTCATACAAAGTGTGAGCTGGCCTACAGGAGGCTTAAGTAGTGCACTTGGCAAAGTTTGGAAGCAGTAAACTGTGAGAATGTAAATGGACAGGCAGTTCTGATGGTTACTTTTTCACAGCTGGTCCTCATTAGTGCTTAAGCTGCCACAAGCGTTGGCCAAATACAACACTAAGCATATTTCCCCTTTGTCATCTGAAGCTGATCTCTCAAAGGGACATGGAGAGAGTTTTAGTTTATTAATATGCTTAGGGGAAGCAAATCCAATTACATCTGTTTTGGTGTCCATCTGCTTAGTTGCAGGCTCAGTCTACTCATTTTTGTTCCCTTACTTAGTCATTCTGATATATATATGGTATATTCCCAAAGGAAGTTAACTTGATCCGTCTTGGTATCATCACTCACTCTCGTTGTAACATGGAATAAGCCTGCAGACTCTGTGTCCCTAGTGGCTGTGGCCTGTTTCTAAAACTGCTGTGACTACAGTTTGCATTGTAACTGATTAAAGTATAATTTTGATTGCAGGCTCTGGTGCAAATATGTACTCATGGCAATATTCTTACCTAGAAACTTTGTCTGAGGGTGATTATTACCTCTGAACAGCTGGCCATTACCTCTACAGTAGAGAGATTGTATGGGGAGCATCCTGTGTGTCCAAGAGAAGGAGACCCCTAATGAAGTGGCCTATGAGGAGAGACCGTCATTAGGCAGCCACAGATGTTAAAAAAGGCTCATTTTCTAGGCAAGTTGGAGACCCCTACTTGCCTTGAAATTTGTCTTTTTGAGTCTAGCCTCTGATACATACCAGGCAGTTACTGCTGGTCATTCCATGTGCAAAGGACAATGAATGAGTACAGGTCTTGATCTCTTCAGGACACCAGTTTGCAGAATATTCAGAAACAAGGCCATAACTGCAGACTTGCTACTTGGCACATCTCTGAAGCTTTGGCCCCTCTGCAGCCCACGGCAGCTCAGGGGCAGAGCAGGGTTAGGAGAGCAGACAGCCTTAGCAGCCCCTAGTGCCCCCAGACCTGGTGCTGTATTTGGAGGGCAGCCTCCCACTTCCAGGTCTCCTCACCAACAGGAGGGCAGAGCACAGGAATCAGCAAGCTCATGGTAAATGCCAGGGAATTTCAGTAGGTGAGAGCCATCATATAAGGTGAAAAGTGAAGTGCTTATTATTGATGTGGTGCATGCAAATCTGCCAGAGCAATAATGCTAGGAGAGGAAGGCAGCAGTGAGAATGAAGTGTGAGAGGGAGACCTGATTTCCAGAGTTTGCTTTTGTTAAAATGCAGTGTGGATAGTGGCTTGAACCATATGACACAGCAGAACTCGGGGAACATCTGCATTCTGCAGTAGCAACAAATATTAACAGATGAAGTCTGAGTGATTCTTTAAAAAATCTTTCATACATATTACACTATTTAACAATTCCTAGTAATTACTGAATATTGAGTGACTTTACCTTTGCAAAGAGTTTACGGTGTGAACTACCATGTTTTGCAAAGTGGGAGGTCTGTAGGTGTTCATTGAATAAAAATCTCTTAAAATTCACTAAAGCAGTAGTAATACTTCTGCAGTATTATTTGAAAATGTATTTCAGAATATCAGAAAGACACATGTTGAGTGGTTTGAAGAGCATTATTTTAGCACAAGTAAGATTAATACATCCTCTGAATGCTTAGCTACAGAGTTTATCCAAAGAGTTCTTCACCCTGAAGACAATGAAAAGAGCTATTTTAAGACAATGATTCTTTACATGTAGAGCCAAAGAACAGACTAAGTATTGATTGGTTGCAGCACATTAAGGTGAATTAATGGCACAGGCTGTTGAAACTATAGTGATTAATACCAAAACAGGATCACATTGCTAAATCTGTGCAAGAAAGAAAAAATGACAGCAGGCATTATTTATTTTGCTATTGGGTAACTGACATAAATGGCTTAGTACGTTGTAATGTAAAGTCAAAAATATGTTCATGCTAAAATTTTAAGATGGAATTTTGTTGGTTACCAATGTTTTCCTCGTGTTTTAAATAAATAGGCAATATAATCTTCTTGGTATTTGGCTACTGATACATTTATTTTGATAGAAGCAAAATGATGGCTAGTAAAATTTTTGTTCTTCAAGTTAAGGAAAGAGTATTTCCCTAAGAAGAGCAATATTGGACTAAATAGTTGAATTTAATAGCACAATGTTCTGACTCTTATTCCTCAGTAAAGAATAATTTACTTAAGAACCTTTAGATTTTGAAAAGATCACTAATTAGAAATCCATTGCAAACCAGTGTGCAATCAACTTAATAAAATGATATAACAGCTGCTGCTCAAGTTACAGTAATAAAAGATAAAACCATTGTTATTACTACCTTTTTGTAATGAAATTTATAGCTTGTGATAATATAAATAGCAATTTTTAATTATTACTTTAATATTGAAATTATCTTAATTGTTTCCCAAAAATTTTTTATTAATTGATTTTTTAGGATATTTTTCCAAATTATTTTAGGAAGAATGAAAAACATATAACAATTCCATTATTTTAAAAATGCATATGTAATGGAAAAATTTCCACCAATTTTTTTTTTTTTTTACTTGTAATTTATTGAATCTTAACTGGTAAAAATCCATTTCTTATTGAATTTGAATTTTCACAGGCTATCATATGTTATGTTGGTATCAAATAATAATCCAGAAATACTGCTAAATATTCATTGTTCTGACAGTTTTCAGTCTCCAATGTAAAACAAACAAACAAATAGAACAACTCCAAAGCTATCTCACTATCTAAAGTTATACTCTAATCTTAAGTTTAAGCTAATCGAATATAGCATATAATGCCTTATCATTAATTAATTTAAGTAACTTTGTATTGGTGATGCGACTGATGACCAATAAACACGATATGAACTAAACCACTCAATTAATTATAGGTGACTGTGTTTTAAAAGATCCTGTGCTTTGGATCTTGTGCACTTAAGAGCCCTCAAGATGCAGTCTGGTTTTTGCTGTGGATATTTTGAATACTATATGAAACTATATTTAGAAAAAAAGAAGATTTTAACTAAGTGTGAACACTAAGATAAAATAGAGTGAATTTGGAAGTTTTAAAAAAAATTATCCTGCTGGTAAGTAAATGTTGTCTGCTGAAATTCCTCAGGCCTGTGCCCCATCATGCAAGCAGGAATTTAAAAGCACTGGAGAAATGAATGTAACATAAATCTATCTCCCTGATTGGTCTCACTGTCAGCTAAAACAAGTAAATCAAATATCAAAATATTGTCAGCTTTCAGGCTTGCTTTTGTTCTAAGGCACATAGGTGTTTGTAAGTTTTTTGAACGAGGCTTTGGGAGGTTGTTTGTACTGTTCTGACACCCAGGTGATCAGTTTACCATGTCTTCCCAGAAAGAGCAAAGGAAGAAGAAAAGAACAGCATATCAGGTGACCTACTTTATGGATTTTAGTGAGGGAAATAAACCAGCATTTTGTTTTATAGTGTTATCAACTTTGTGTCCTTTAAAAAGAAAAGCTTCTAATTGCAGATCTTAGGATTTCCTTTTATAAATACCACTCTTTTAAAAACTCCTGTTTCCTGTGCTCTTAGTAGAGCATTGCAACACAAGGGTGAAAAGTGACAGGATCCATCTGTAGCTCTTTTCTGACCTTTGTTGCACATCTATTCAGCATCTTTTGTGTTCAGTGGCAGAGGTACCACTTCTCTAATATGCAAAAACAGAGACCTTTGCCTGAAACTTCTTCACAAAGAAAAGGATTTGAAATATCTACACTTAAGATCAAGATTCCTCAGAGGAAGCCAAACCAGAGGACTGTTGTGTGTTAAGATCAGTGTAGAGACATCTCTTTCCCATTAGTTTCTATAGGAATTCTTTTGGAAGAACTTGGTGTTCTCAATGGAATTGACTCTGTGCTTCTGTGTTGTATTGTATTACATTAATTTACAGGCGCTGAAAGGATTCCCGTTTGTAAGTGCCCAATCAGAAGCCTCCTAAATGCCTACACAGTATCATCAACTCTCCAGCCTCTTCAATCATGAAAGCTACTTTTAATTCTTTCAAATCCCACAGCTTGAAAAGGAAAGCATTTTTCAAGTTTGAATTTATCTTGTGCATCTCTGGAAACAAGAGAAAGGATCATTTATAACTTACTGATTACAGTTTCAAGGTTAGGAAACACAAGGCTTAAATAACTAAAAGTTTTTGGGCCCAGCATGTCTGCAAATATTCAATTTTAGTTCAAAAAGCCTTTTTACAGAAATAGTGAGCATAGAGGAAAGAGAAAACAGGGAGGTAATACTTAAAATACTGGCACTTTTATACAATAGGTTAAGGGATAGATCCTGGAATCTTTAATATTAAAAGTATCCTTGTTATATATATATATATACACATGCATATATACATATATACTATTGTAGATAAACACATAACACATGACACCATTTTCCTTATGTCTAATAAAAGATAAATGACTCTATTTCCCCTTTTACTGAATATTATAGCATGAAAATGGGCAGTAGGAAAAAAAAACCTGCAGCATTAACCTCTAACAGTTTTATAAACCTTTAATAAAACAAGAGGGATGATTACACTGATATACTTTGTTCTATCATAGAATGTAATAATACAGAGTTTCCCAAGTGTTAAAGAATTTAGGCTCTTCAGAGAAGATAAGTATCCTTATGCAATGAAATTCTACAGTGCTATTTTACTAGATAGTATAAATTGCTTCATAAATCAGGTTAGTAAATTACACTTGGTGTCTCTAAATAAGCCTTCATCACGGCAGGAGTTTAAATATCTTTTAAAATACTATGCAAAAATCTTGCTGTGAAGAGAACTACTGCCTAAATATATTTGTGAAGAAAAGCATCAGTCGTAGCTGCAAGCAAAACAAGGTGCTTCATCAATTATTTAATACATCATTTGCATATATAATTTGTAAAATAACCAGAAGAAAGCATCTATTAAAATATGTAAAGCAAGATGTAATCTGATTGAATTATGGATGGTTAAAATGAATTGTTATCCAGCTAGGAAGCTGAAACTGCCATTAAATAATTTTCATATACAATTATAGAACCCTACTGATTATCCAAAGTGAGTGTTCATACTGTAGGCTAAATTGACATTGAATTCTGTTATTTTTAAAGTCAAAGACTTAAGAATAAGCAACCTGCTTTTAGCAATTATGGTTCTGTATAAATTACCTATTCATATGTAATTTAAACATAAACCTTACTGCTTTTATATAGCTTCCTTGGCTTAACTCCCATGCAGCTCTGTTAAAAATATAGATATGGGCAGTAAATAGGTTGGCAAAATGAAGTCTCTCTAGGTTCAAATAATATATGTAAATTGTGAAGGCATTCAAAAATTGTGGTTGGGTGAATTCAGGCTTCTGGAACATAAAAAACCAACATCAAATCAATTTTAATTAAAAAAAGAAGTATGCACTGGTCTTTGCAGTGAAGGTGTGCAGGGGAATATTGATACCCTCACTGTCAAGTCCTTTGGAAGAGTCAGAGACTTCCCACCTCCTGGAAGGAGATTTCCGCTTTCCACAGAGGCTAATATTGCAGTTTTAAAAGTTAACACCAGCTGCACGATTCATGCATGCTGAGTATAAATATTCAGATCCTGCTTTTCTAAATCCAGGTTGTAGGAGAATATCTTCAGATTTTGATAGAAGGTCTTGGACTATTTTCCTTCTTCAGAATTTGTTCTTCATGTTGTGAAACACTTTAGAAAATAATTTCAGCTGTGTTGGCATAACATCTCACTGTCAGTTGTTATCCTGTCACACTGGAACTATCTATTCCTGCAGCTCTTCTGAGCAGAACTGTGAAGTGCTAGTGTCAGACGTGTTTGGAACAGGGGAGTTTTGTTAGGTGACAGCTAATTTATCAGCTTCAGACCAATCTGAGTCCGCTACTCCTTCTTCACTTGGAAAAAGGGAAGTAAGACATTTACACAACAGTTGAACAATGTATCAATTTCCTCTGTAATGTGCATTGAAGAGCTTGAAATATTTTTAGAAAGAAACCAAAAAAACCCAAGGAGGAACTAAAATGGAAATAAATACATTGGGTTACTTTGGGAAGGAAAGGACTAGTTCTTGATTCAGGGGGAAGGGGTTATTCAACATGATGTGTCGTTCCTCTGAAATTGATAGAACAGGTTGTTCTTTAAAAAACAAAAAATGATTACTCAACTGCATAATTTTAAAAATATAAACAGAAAGAACAATCCATAATTTTAAAAATACAAACAGAAAGAACAATCCACAAGAACCCCAAAATACTTGACTAAGTTTTCTGCTATATGTCAGTATACTTTAAAAAGGGACTGTAACTGTAGTGCTCTGGCTTGGATGCGTGCTTCTATCATACAAGCCACCTGAACTCAGATAAGAGAGAGATAAAAAATGTTTAATTCTGAAAAGTTTTAATCTAACAGGAAACAGTTATATTTCAAAGTCTATATTGTTCCGCTAAGGCAACCATTTGTTTGATTTCTGTCACCTTACTGTCACTGTATTTTCTGCTTCAGGCTGCTGACCTGAAAGTTCTCCTGCATAAGCAAAAGAGATGTGTGACTCCCTAGGTTAATGTCTTTGAACTGAACTCTGATGTTCAATGTCTCTGTTAGAGGAGCTATAAAGTCAGTGAATTATCAAATTAACAAGAGCAAAACAGTATGGTTTCTCTAAGCTGACGTTTCATGTGGCATATGTTATTTTGTTCAGGATGCTACTTTTATTGCCGTATCAGCTTTTCCTTCATGTTTTTTGGAGGCACATGGGAAACTATTTTGTAGTGGGAAGTAATGTTTCTTTCTCAATTCAAACAGCCTTTGTTTTCAGAAGTATGAAAATGCATCTGCAGTACAGAATAGCAGAGGCTAAAATAAACTCCTTGTCATACGTGCACTTATGGCACTTATGATTAAAAAATATAGCGTGAACCACACACTTGCTTGGATGTTACTGTATTGCATCTATGAAACATTTTAGCATATGAACGTTCAAAGGCACTTCAGCACTTTTAAAATACAATTTTTGAAATCTTTCATTTGTTGTTTTTCAGTTAAACTAATCATAGGCATTTCTGATCTAGTCCTAAGCAGAAGTGCTAATGAGTAAGATGGGCTTTCTCATGACAATCAATGAGACTTTTTGGAGAGACAGAGTTTGTATCCGCCCTCACTGCTGTTATAAAAACAGAACATGCCCTGAATTTGTCGAGCTTGCTATAAAATATTTTTTTCTGTTTTTCAGTTTTGCAGTTCTTATTCTCCCATTGCTCCTTGTCATATTGTGTGTATTGCATCTTAATTTTGTTCAGAGCAGCCCATATGGTGCTGTGTTTCAGATTTGTGACCAAAACAATGTTAACACCCCAAAGTTGTGATCATTGTTGAGCAGTGCTTACGCAGTGTCCGAGCTTTTTCTTTGGCTCATTCTGCCCCAGAGTGAGTAGGCTGGGGGTGGGCAAGAGTTTGGGAAGGGACACAGCTGAGACAGCTGACTCAAATGGACCTGTTGCAGGTGGAGTCAGAGTTATGCACTTCACTCATGAGAGGGAAGTAACAATACACTTTATTGATATAAAACAGTGTAAAAAAAGTTCAGTGGTAAATGTTACAGTGGTTTAACAAGATTTGATGTTAAGCTGCACTTGAATATTTGCTGCATATAGGACAGAATCAGACAAAACTGTCAGGGAGACCCTCCCATTGAGTCATGAGGTTCAGAAAGGAACCACTTGTCCTCTGAGGAGAGAGGAGTCTAGGTGCAGCTGGATCCAGTCCTACTTCCAGACTTGGTCAACGGTTTATCTCTAATGCACAATTGATCCTTTATGTCACTTAGCTAAGATTTCACAGTTTAGCATGTTATTAATCACTTTATGAGAATCTGTTGAGGCCAGGAATCTCTTGATCTTGAGGAGTAACCTTGAGAGTTGTCCCTACTCAAGCAGAGATCCTGGTGTGCAGCCCACCGCTGTGCAGAAGAGCTCAGTGAGCCCTGAGCTGTCCACTATTTATCGCGTAAGATCATTGACTTATATTTGCATACCAGCTCTATTTAGGTTAATGCATACTCAGCTAGTCCTCAAATGCCGAGCAAGTAGCAAAAGATCGCCTTTGACTATTGTGTTGTCATCTGTCTCTCCCAAATCCACTCTGAGCCTGATGCAACCATCATGACCAAATGCATCCATTACAGCCGCCACTGGCAGTTGTCGCTTGAACAGGTTTATGGGGCACAAAGGTCTGGCTGGGGTGGGGGGAGCACACTGTCACAGACCAAAGGGATATTCCATGCTATATAAAGTCAGGTTTGGCAATGAAAACTATAGGTAGTCTTTCCAAGATAGCCATTGCTAGGAGGCTGGCTGAGCATTGGTCTGATGGTGGGGGGAGACGTAGAGAGTTACGGGAAGTACTTGAGAGGTAGCAAATGATGCCTTTGCATCACTTGTTGTGGTTTGGTTTTCCCATCCCCCCTTCCTCCCCCCCTTTTTTTTTTTGACCTTTCACCTGTTAAACTGTCTTTTTCTCAGCCCACAAGTTTTTTACTATTTTTTTCTCTTCCAATACTCTCCCTTATCCCTCTGGGATGCGGGTGAAGTGAGTGAGGAACTGGTGGGTGCTTAGTTGCTGTCAGCGGTCAACCCACCACAGTGTAGAAACATTTCACTAACCATAACCCAATTCCTTTACCAAATTAGTCTCTTCCGAATCTCTTTGCTCCTTCCATGCTATAGCGTCATTTTCATGTTGTATTTTTCCCTTTTATGTCTTTACACAGTCATTTCTCAGTCACAGACTCTGCCTGGAAACCTTCAGACTCCCTCCACTTCCTTATTCCTTCATTCATCCCTTCTGCTGGTCTCTCTTCTTCCCTCCTTTCTCTTCCCAGCTCTTATTTATGGTTATTGACCTCCCTGCATACTGTTTGTCATTCTTCTCCCTAGGTATCTCAGTGTGTGTCCTGGTTTCAGCTGGGACAGAATTAACTTTCTTCGTAGTAGCTAGTAAGAGGCTATGTTTCTGATTTGTGCTAAGAAGGCTGATAACACACTGATGTTTATAGTTGCTGCCAGGACAGTCAAGGACTTTTCAACTTCTCATGGTTTGCCAGTGTGTGCGGGTGCAGGAGAAGCAGGGAGGGAGCATAGTTCACAATTACTGGCTTAGGATTTGACCTTAGGTTTAGGACTGAGACCCAAATTGGCCAATGCTATATTTCATATCATACTTGTCATGGCCAGTATATAGATGGGGGGCTATCAGGAAGTGATTTATCTCTCTCAGCTCTCGGTCTCCTGAACTCTTGGGCTCTTTCTGAGATTGTGGTTTCAGGACTCTCTCTGCTCCGGGACCATTAGCCAGGAATGGGCTGAGCCTTAGTCATTGGGTGGTGAGCAGTTTACTGTGTATCACTCATTTGTATATTTATATACATTACTGTTATTATTATTATCATTATTGCTTTCCATTTTATTGTAGTTTAGTTATGAAATTGTTCTTGTCTCAACCCAGGAGTCTCTTTTCCCTTTACCCATTTAATTCTTTCCTCCATGCTGAGGCCGGGGGGGAAGGGTGAGCAAGCATCTGCGTGGTATTTGATTCCAGCTTGGTCAAACTACAACAGTATCTCTCATTTTCCATACCATTTTTTTTCTTTCTTGTCAAACTCTGCTGGCACTTTCAAGCTTTCCGACAGTTGCCTTTAAATCAAGCTCTTGTTCCCTCTTTGTTTCAACCAGGCAACTGGCTTCTCCTTTTAGGAAGGCCTGGTAGAAAAAGAATAGGTGGTTGTTCAGGAAAGACCATGTCTTGGTTCAACACCCAGAACTGGATGTTCATTGGTCTCTGGAAACGGAGAGTACTACAGGGATAGCACACTTCAAATTTTAGGTTTTGTTAAATTTGGCATTGATTTGGGTATATGGTGGTCCATGGAAAAGGTCATCATTTTGTTTAGGGTGGAGAACTGGATTTTTCTCTTGGTTCTCTCAAAAGTGAGTGAGGTGAATAAGCAATAATATTTTCAATTTAATAATATTTAAACAAGAATGAATACATCCAAGGCAGACACCTGAAAAGGAAAATTTACGCCCCAACTGTCTCTGTTTGATAAAGGTATGTACAAGTAAAAGAATAATTTTAACAACGCCATTGCTGAGCAACTTTCAAACCATTGAAACCATTGTCCCTGCCTATAATAATTATCTCTTCCTTGTTCCTTCTCTAAAATGTGTAATTAGACATTACTGCTTCAGGCTTTAGAGAAGTATTATATAGGCTTTAGGGAAGTATTATATAACCTCACTGATGAACTGCTGAAATATTCAGGATAAGTGTCACAGACATTTATCAACTAAAGGCATGGGAACTCAAAATTTGCTTTTTGGGGAAACTGGTGAAGCATATATAGAGAACAGAAATAATAAAGCAAAGACTGGATATTTTCTTGGATGGTTTTCATTAGAATAAAACAGAAGAAAAGTAAAGAAATGTGAACTATTAGTATATCAGTACAGGATAGCTTAATGCAGTCAGAAGTCTAGGAAGTTTCCTGGACTTCCAAGATATCCAATGGTAGTTCCTACTGAAAGCTCTATGGGCTGTCCACTTTGGCTGATTCCTTCCAGTTTTTGTTGTAAACTATGCAGCAACCAAGGAAAGGGCACAACTTGGGTACTGATGTCCTTAAAGGAGCAAATGTTTGCCTCACACTCTTCTGGATATGATATAAAGGTTTGATGGCACATTCCATGATTTTGTCCCCACTTGAGGAGTTTACATATGATGTCTGCCGTATGTGGCACAGGTGTGACTGTGAGTTATCTATGTTCTTGCTAAGCTATTGACTTTGTCAAGTAGAGTAGACAAATTAGCAACAAGGTAAACAGAATAGAAATTAAATAAATAAAAACACCACAGGAAAAATATCCTTAATATCTTTATTTCACAGTTTAACAGACAAGCTAGTGTTTATATCATTTCTTGTTGGGTTTAAGGCCACCCAGCAGCATCACACAGCCTCTCGCTCTCTCCCACCCTGCGATGGAATAGGGAGAAGAATGAGAAGGTAAAAAGCATATGGGCTGAGGCAAGGACGGGGAGACTTTTCTCACCATTTATGGTCATGGGCAGGAAACAGACCCAACTTGGGGAAAACACTCCTCTCTCTGCAGCAGATTCTTTTGCTGGCTGCAGAAAAACTCCTGGCTCTCGGGCAGAGGGTGGGCTGGGTCAGCTGGGGCAGGGCGGAGGGTTGGGCAGCAGATTGGGTCACAGCAGGAGCTGGACGGACCGGCTAGGCTGGGCCCTGCCTGGGGCTGCACCCCTGCTCCCTGCACTGTGCCCCCTCGTAAATATGTCATGCGCAGAGGTGCTGATGGACTTGGCCTTGGCCAGAGGCTGGTCTGGCTTGGAGCTGAGGAAGCTTCCAGCAGTTTCTCACCATGGCCATGTCAGTTGTCCCCTCCCCTGCTACAAGAACAGAGTTAGAGCCAGGGGAACTTTAGCAGTTACTTACAGGAGACATCCCTGTAGCCACTCCTTCACTACCAAAAAACCCACCACACAAAGCCACACTTCTCCATTTACGTGTAAATGTAAGGGCTTTCATGTGGATATCACATTCACACATCTCTATGCAAACATTTCTACAAGGTCTTAAAAACCATCATTCTCACTAGTAAAGGGTCATTTAGGTTGTTTCAGTCAGTGTCAGTGTAGAGAGCATGGTAGACTTTGTTTTGGCTTCTTCGCTGCTTATTCCAAAAGCTTCATTTCATTAGTGCAAACCCTTTAGTAGGCTCTTTGGTATTGTTTAAGCTAACACCCATTTTGTTAGCAAAAGTTGCCTACATCTCTGCAATTCTGTTTAGGTGAGTTTTTCTCCCTTCCAGTCTTTGCTACCTCCTCCTGACTCAATATGGGATAAGCACTGATAAACTTACTGAACAGTACATTAGTTGGAAATAACACAGGGTATAGACAAGAGAGAAATCTCTCTTGGTAAAGTAATTAATGTGGTAAAAATGTAAAACCAGGAAAATTTGTGATAAATCAGAACAAAGCCGACAAATCCTTTTGGATGAAAGGTAGAGAAAAAGAGATGTTAGAGGGACATGACACAGTTTGTTCTAACAGCAAGCTTATTAACAGTTAATGCTTAAAATTTTCCGCCAACTTATAAAAAGAGCCCATCTGCTACACACCAGGTAACTAAGGGTCATAAGGAAAAATGCTTGGCAAAATGAGGAGACAAATCTGTCCAGTTAGCTGGAATTGGACTATGGTATTGAAATTCTCCACTACTACACCAGCTATTTTGCATTCCATGTTAAAGATTATATACATTAAATACAAGTGCACCAGTCCTGTTGGTCTGCTTGCATCCCTGTTGCTTAGAGCATTCCTGAAATATCTAATCTGTTCCGACAGTAAAGATTTTAACCCTCTTTCTCATGACACATTTTAAATGCAAAAATAGTAACAGCATGATAATTCTAGGTATCATGGAGAAGCATATTCTCACAAAAAGTAAGAACAACATCTCAGTGAGTGACGTTGTTATTGTTAATGCCAGGTACTTTTAAAACAATTTCATACTCCTTTTTCAGAAAAATATATTTACATTACAATAAAACAATGGTTTTGGTAAAAATAAAAAACTAAGGCATAATTCTTCTTATTGTTGTTAATGTATTCTCCATGTCCCTCAGTAGTCCTGGCTAATGGTAGACAGACTGTGTTTAAGGGGACTATAAAGTTACATTTTCTCTTTCTTTTTTCTATTGCATTTCTTGTGTAGACAAAAGGAAAAATTAGTTAAGATAGCTGTGTATTATTATGCAATTTAGACTGTATGTGAAGCAGTCATGCATTATCTTGGCCTACCTCAACAATCAAATAAAACTTTTTTGTCTTGTCTGTAAAATAAAGGCTATTGGTACATTCACTCTTGCTGAAAGCTTTTTATTGATAAAAGGCTCAGATAGAATTCGTGGATGCCTCAGTAGCCACAGCTGCCTTCTTGCAAACAATGCTGCTGCTGGTAATGCATTCCCCTGGATTAGCACAGTAGCAGGATCAGCCTTAATATTATTTGGATATCATGCAGTCTCTAAAAACAGTAACACACAGAGAACTCAAAGATAATTATAAATGTTAATATTTAAAAGCTGTACAAGTGGCAATATGCATAGGTTTAGCATGTGGATTAATATGAATGTCTCTTCATGGACGCAGGAAAAAAACCCAAAACATCTTTTACAGGAGAGCTAAAGGACAATTCCTTTTCTGGATCCAAGGGTCAGTCTGTATAACATCAAAGAGTTAAAGAACTTATAAGAAATATCTGTGAAAAAAATGTTTTTAGTCTCAGAAAAATTATGTTTTCCACTGATATTATTCTAAAGTGATTGTTGGTTAAATTATTATTGCTAAGGATTTAATTGTGAAAATTAAACTAAGCTAAAATTCAGTCTAAAGCAGAAATCTGTAAATTCATTTGTGAGAGTTACAGAGCACAGGAAAGAGGGGTTTAGTCTAGACAGTGTTGAGTAACCCTATCTGTAACATTGTAAGCAGCTTCACTTGGAATGATATTGTTCAAATAATGGTAAATAAAACACATATTTTATTTAGATATGAATTTTAGAAATTAATTATTGAAGGATTTTATCTTGTAGTCTTTAAAAAAGGGGAAAAAAAGCCTTGTCAGATTCCATTTCACAGTGCTTTAACTGGAAAAAAACTATCATAAAAGCTTAACTATAAACACTTGAGTGGTTGTATAGCTATTTAGCATTCCCCACAGACGAGGGGCTGCACTCCATTACCTGTAACTGCTTAGCTGAGGAGAAGTAGCAACTTTGCATCCAAAAGAAACTGGGCATTTGAGAATTCGTGAAGTAATATATGTGCAATACCAGTACAAAATATGTGCCCCTTGCTTCTCATGGTTTATACCCTTGGTGTCACAAAGCGGAGAAGAGCAGACTCAGTCCTTCAGTAACGGTGGCAGTGCCATCAAAGATTCACAGCATGTTTCCAACAGAGAAAGAAAACAGGTAGAAGTGATAATTTAAAGAAAATAGACTGGGGGTTTTTTGGGGGGACTTTTTTTTTTATTGTTTTTCACATACTTATTTTCTGATAGTACCTTAGAAAAGTTTCTGCTGATCCTTCTCTTGAAACAGAAAAAGGTTGGCAAAATTAATCATATTATATATACAACTCCCATTTCTATACCAAAGATCTATTCACAATAGAGCAAACCAGAGGAAGTGTTATTTTATGACATTATATTCCTTCCCTTTATGATATTATATTCCTTTCACAGAATTTTAAAAAGTTAAAGATGACTTCAGATCTCTCCTGTTAATGTTTCCATTAAAAAAATTAGTTGCATAATGATAACTTGATCTTGCAGCTCATCAGACTTCCTAAGGCCTCTGTGATACTCTCTTCGGGTTGTAGAGCCCAAATGATCATAGTGATGTGTACTGCAGTTTGACTTTATTATTTTAATGGAACTGAAATTTCCCATACTTGATTAAACTGTCATCTGGACTATGGTATTATGGAGTAGTACTTTTGTCTTTCTTGTGTAAGCTGCTCCAGTTACCATAAAGATATTTACTTAACATCTTGGAGCCGGAGAAAATGCATATTTTACCATTTGCATGCTTCAAAACAAACCCCGCATCTAAACCTAGAAGAATCAAAGTTACTTCAAAGTCTCCTCACAGTACCTGGTTTCACATTTATTTTGTCATAATTCTTCTTCATCTTCTTAGCATGCTCTTGGATGTAGACCAACAATATGAACACATAGAGTTACAATGGTTGCACAGTACATTTTTCAGCATTCTCTTGGGATAACTCGGTTATCTTGTTCTGTGTGCTAAAATCCAGTGACGAGTACTGGTGGGAAACACCAACAGACTCTTTGTACTGATCAAAGACGACTTATAAGATCCCTACAACTAATGCTGGTGTGCCCTCCAGATCATAACACAGCCTGTCAGGGTGAAGATTAAGCTCTGTAACAAACAGCTACGTACAGCATAAACCTCTTTCAGTGCTGCAGAAATAGAAACTGGTTTTGAATCTTGCATGTGTGATAAGAGAACATTTCTTAACAAAGATAACTGAAACTTAACATTCTTCTTCTGCACTCTCTGTACAAACATAAAATGAAATCGATCCACAGGTTGATTATGAGTTGCTTTGTATTTCTTCCTGGCCGTAGCCTTCTGAAGGCACTCTATTAATAGAGTAGCAAGAATATTACACATTTAATTCCTTCACATGGATTACTCCAAACAAATGGTTTTGAGATAGAGGTATGTTTTTCTGTTGAAGTTTGAAATTATTTACTTTTTTTGATGGCTTATAAATATTTTTCCCTTGGTCTCATGTCATGCAAAGCCTCACAGGAAAGTGATTAAAAATATCACTATTAAAATCAGGATTTTTTTTGCTGTAGGATTTAATTTCTTTCTTGGGAAAGTATTTGCTGGGGTTTGTTTGTTTGTTTGTTTTCCTTATCTCTTCCTGTTATCAGGCTCAGGCAAGATTTTATTTTGTATCTCCCTCCCCTATTCTCTGTGTGAATGACCTTGGGAATGATGTTCATGCTTCATTTTTTTTTGTCTCTGCAACAGATGTGAAATAATTCCTCAGTATACCATCTCAGAGATCACTTTTCCACAGTAGTCTCTCATGTTATCTTTCTTTTCCAGTATAATCTAAGCTAGACTGAGGAGAGCTTTGGTTGCAAAATTAAGTATGTGAACTCTACTTGCTTGAATGGTACCTATTAATCTTTTTATAGTTATTGAAAATACTTATTCAGGAGGTCCTCTTAACTGAGATTCATGGGCTTCTCTTCTCTTCCTGTATTTTGGTAACCTGTTCTCCACTTAGCTTTCAGATATTTTTGTACTTAGAAGTCATCCAGTTGATTGGTTCTTAAACAATCTCTTTCAAGATACGCCCAAAAGTCAGTACCTTTTACTTTCTCTCACTCTCTCTTGCTTCTGTTTTTGACCTCTGAAAGCATGCTACTGCCTTTAAAGCAGCAGTCGTAGTTCTGTTGTGATAAAAATAAATAATCCTAGGTGAATACCTTATTCTTTTTCCAACCATTCATTTAAAAGACAAAATATAACTTTTTTTTTAATGTCTTTCAATGTGGCTTGCAATTCATATGTTTCTTGATGTGATGGGTTTTTGGGTGTTTTTTTTTTCCTCTTTTTGTCACTTTGGTCTGATGTGACCTTCTTATGGATTATTAATATGTCTTCCATTCGTATTTGGTTCAAGAATGTGTCCTTCATACCCTAGGATACTCATAAAGTTGATGATCACTCTGAGGTTGAGTAGGCATCTTGGTCTACTTGTACTGGAACTACCTGGCTGTGGTTAAATCATATGAAATACTATCTTGTTTCACACTGACTGGCCTCGCTGCTTTAGCCTCTTAATGATGACATATGAGAAGATGCATTTCATCTGTTCCTTTGATCTCTTTTATCTCTGGATTCTGTTCAAGTCAATATGGATCATACAGTTTAATTTTTTCATGGTCTTGCCCATCAGCCCTAAACAATTCCTTAGTCCCTCAGGAAAGCAGTTGGAGGGGTGGAATTAGGCTTGTTAAGTTTATACGTCTTCCCTGTTATGTCTTTTTGAGCCTTTCAGTATTTCCTTTTTGCCCATGCCAAAACAGCGAGGGTTTGCTGCTCTGCAAGGGAAGTGAGACAAGAGCAAGGTGCAGTAAGAAAGGCATAAGCATTGACTGCACCAACAAGGAGTCAGGATGTGGGATGGCAAATCGGTATCAGGAGCAGGGCCAGGACCAGTGGTCAAGGTCAGAGACAGTCCAGCCTTCAACTGTAAAGGTCGCAGTGCAGAGGCCGATTTGGGGACGAGCCAAGGAAGCCAAGCCAGGGTCAGCACTGGGGAGGTCCAAGACAGAGCACAGACACAGGTGCTGCTTAGCTGCAGGGCTGAACTGAGGGGGCCAGTGGTACAGCCACAGCTTAACAGCACTTCATAAGGAAGAAGGGGCAGGCCCCCACTTCTGCCTTTTTTCACAACAGCTCTTCCCATCAAAGGACCGTGCCTTAAACTCAGCTGGCTTGATGCTGATTCTGCCAAACTCCTAGAAGGCTGATGCACTCCCAGATACCTAGGGGTCAGGGAGTGTTACCTCACCTGTCTTAGCTTTGTGAAATTTTGTGAATAACCAGACATTATGGTTGGCTTAGCATGAATGAACCTGTAATAGCACCCAGCTATACTTCAGCTGTTCGTTTAGTATTTCTGCCTTTTCCAATTCTGTTTGTTGTATACACGAAGATGTTTATATAGGGATGGGGTTTTTGTCTTTTAGTTTGTTTAGTTTCTTCCAAGAATCTTCTCACATCTTTTGGGAAACTATTGCTTAAGAAACACTGAGATATTCAAAGTGTGAGAAGGTTAAGGAAAAATCCTCTTCAGTATAGATTAGAAAAGTAGAACAAAAAAGAGTGTGCTGTGTAAAAAGTCAGGGTTTAAAACAGCAATTTGTGAGTTTCAAAGAATGTTAGTTGTACATGCCAAGTGGAGTCTTCTAATTTTTTTATGCCTTCTATTTGATTAATGAAGAGTAACTGAACATAGTTCTTAAAAAGTAATGAAGAAACAATTTCTAATTCTTTATCTTAATTTACTAAAAGCCTCTATATCTGCAAAGTATTATTTGCCCAACAATGGTAAAGTAATTGACTTGTTTTTCTCTTTTTTCTTCAGTAGCTTAATTTAGAGGTTTCTGTAGGTGTTTGTCAAAACAAAAATTGTGTTATTTAACAAGAATGTTAAATTTCATTAGTTTTAAAGCTTCAAAATGTCAACTAAAAGAGACAGTGAGTTTTAATGGGATTTGTTTCTCCTGCAGGTAGTGTACCTTCTTTAATTCCTGTCAAATTTTAGGCCTAAGAGATAACTTTATAAGTTAGAAAAATGCAATAATTGCTATACTGTAGTAAGAGACACTTGTACCTGATAGAAATATTTTAAATGTACAGATCTCTGAAGAGAAGGTTCTGTTTTGTTGTGCTTTCCCTATATGTGCACATATAGTGTAAGTACTAATTACATGTATAACTTGTAATGATATATAAATATATGGTAGCATATGCATTGTATATTTTATACAATATGTATGCTGTAAAATAAAAAAAACACTTTTCTTTGTTTAAATCACTCTATATGCAAACATATGGTGATTTTAGCTTTTGTTTTATGCATCAGTTTTAATAATATAGACCCTGATATAGCAGCTGTACTTCACATTTTAGGATGCAGTATAATTGAAAAGTGATGCTGAAAATCTAGCACAGTCAAGCTATTTTGCTGAAAGGCAAGTTGTGGGAAGATCTCTGTACCTTGATACTTTATCTCTTAACTGTGTTCAGTCATTGGAAATAGTGAGTTTATTTTAATTGAAAAATGGCTCTCCACATTCTGGAACCATGAAAAGTTTTGATCTATGTAAAGTGTGGGTGGTGTTGAAAGAGGAGTATTCCGTAGTGAAAATCACTTCACCTCCTCCTATCACGAACAGACAGTATATGTAGGGATTTCTTTGACATTCAGTGAATGAATAGGATAAATAATGTACCATTGCCTGATAATAGAGGTGTCTGGTATTTTTCATCTTCCTGCATTTCATTTCTATCTTTTGTTCCTGCATCTGGCATTAGTCAATAGTTTTTCTCCTCTGCCTTTGAGTACCACATTTTATTACAGAAAAATGTGTAACAATGCTATAATTTCAAAATGACATTGAATCATAATGCTCGGTGGGAGGTTTAGTGCATTTCATGGAGCAGAACTGTTTCTGTTGTATTTTTGCAATTAATGAAGAGAAACAAAAATAAAATGAGACCAGTGTGGGTAATAAAATCTCTCCTACCTGTGTACTAACTCACTAACATTGCTGTTGTGAAAGACTTACTCTGAAGGTGCTGAAATAAAAAGGGGACAATTCTGAAATTGAGGATTGTTGTATAACATTGAGTGAAGGTCATAATGTTCTTCCTTTTCATGGTCAGTGATACTTCCAAATAAAGATAATGATGTGAGCCTGTGAGAAACAGCAGCAATGCTTTTTAATCCAAAGCAATAAGGTCAAAACAGCTGAGAAAAAAATTCTCAAATAATGAGCTATTAGTATAATTTGCTGCTGTCTTTGATGACCCAGTTTTAAGCCGTCTTGAAAAGTTCATCCCAAAACAGAGGCTCTTTCATCTCCGAATGAAGGATTGGTATAGCAAATTTTCCCACCTAATGTCTATTTTGGTTTCTGATTTGAAGGTGGGAGTCAGAGACCTGGTTTTACCACTTTCTGCTTTATTAATAAGTAGCTGCTGCCAGTGTGCAAACTATTTGGGTATTATGTTCCTTAATGAGGTGATAGTGGGTGTCAATCTCTTTTCCCAAGTAATAAGGAATGGGACAAAAGGAACAGCCTCAAGTTGTGCCAGGGGAGGTTTAGATTGGATATTAGGAAAAATTTATTCACTGAAAGGGTTGTCAAGCTTTGGAAGAGGCTGCCCAGGAAGTGATGGAGTTACCATCTCTGGAGGTATTTAAAAGATGTGTAGATATGATGGATTTACAAATTTTAGAAACTTTGGGTCATCAACAAGAAAGCTCCTATCCAAAAAGAAAGCTCAGAAATATCCAAAAGCTGAAATCTAAACTCTCACAACTAACTCTGAAACAGGAAGCAAATTAGTCAGTGTCCTGGGTAATAAGCTTGAGCTGAATATCCTTGCTTGAATTAGCCTGAACCCAGGACCATGCTCACACAGTCATACTAGTTTCAGAATTTGAGTTGTTAGTTGAAGATTACTTTCTGTGCCACGCACAGTGCTATGTCCGGTGCCTTTGGAAGTGCTTTGGATAATGACCCAAACCAGCATTGCAAGATGTAGATATGCTGTAAGCAAACAGAGAAAAATAGCTAACCTCTGAAAGCATCCTTAATGACTTTCCAAATTAGATATTACATAGTACTTTTTCTATTATTCTGTCCATGGAGGTTTTAACTTTGTACTCCTACATGACAGTAACCCTGAACATGCGTTCTTTTACTTTTTGTTAGAAAGGATGAGAATTAAAGTCTTGAATGTAGAGAACAGTGGATACACATTGCATTTATAGCAATTGTTCAGAAAAAAAAAAGGAAAAGGGAAAAGTTGAATAAAAATTATTATCACATTTATATCCAATCTTTTGTGTAAATAATAAAGTGATTTACAGTTCTTAGTATTTATCGCTTTGCTGACTTTGTACAAATTCTGCAAGAACAAAGTTGTCAGACTTGCTTAGTCTGGGCTTGTCTTGACCTGCCCGGAGCTTGATTTTAGCTTTTTTAGCCGAACAGCAGTGGTCGACTGACCTGGTAACTTGCCTAAATTGTTTTGCTTTCATTTTACTTTGTATGTTTGTTATACTATTTGTTGTATTTTGCAACTAACTGGTCTTAATAATAGGCAGTGGAAGAATAAATCTAACGTAGTATAGCAATTTTAACTGCGTTATTATGGAGACTTTTCCTGTAGTAGTATTCTGGTTTGTTTTGGGGTTTTTTTTGTTTGTTTTTGGGGTTTTTTCCAATCTGTGCTAAATTGAAATGTTAATATTTCATATAGACTAACAATAAATTGTTGATTTTACATATCAAGTGTATTTCTGGGGCCCATAAAGACTGCAGAAATTGCAGTGCAACTGAGACCTTAATTTAATCAACAGGACGACTGAATCCTATAACCTGTCCATTCATACTCATGTTTACTGAACACTTTAATTAGTCCTTCACTTTCAATTCACTGTATACATTATTTACTTGGCCAAAAGCTACTCAGTTTGGTAGGGATGCCTCAATGCCCCTAGGCTTCAGTGCTCTTAGGCTGAAACTATATCATCTAATACTGCCATTGACTATAAACCAGTTAAAGCCATGGGTCATGTTGAACCATGGGCACATTTAGTGCTGAAAATGTCTTTCATGTCTTACTAATTGCATGCAATCACAATTTGAACACTCAGAAAAAGCAGCAGTTGGACTTGCCAGTATGAACTTGTACATATTTGACCAAAGAATGTAAACAATTCTCTTTTTATTATAATATAAAGTAGAAGTGATTTGATATCCCATTTAGTACCTACACACAAAATAAAGTGCTTAAATGCTTTTAGAATTGAAAACACCAAACACAAAACTATGCAATGCCAAGGTAAATA
Organism: Syrrhaptes paradoxus; assembly: GCA_013400615.1. Classification (NCBI taxonomy): domain Eukaryota; kingdom Metazoa; phylum Chordata; class Aves; order Pterocliformes; family Pteroclidae; genus Syrrhaptes; species Syrrhaptes paradoxus. The sequence continues at coordinate 65,431 of VZTO01018923.1, forward strand.
TGACAGGTAAAGCCTTAATTTCTGTTCTTCGTAGGTATGAGTTATTGATCAATTTAGTTATTTTTCTCACATGGATCAACGAGAAAACAGAAATAGACTGTTCTCTTTTCTGTGAATCCATTGTTTCAGAGAAACAAACTCTCTTTTGACTTTTCTGCTGACTTATTTGGTTGAAAGGATATACTGTTCATTGGCTTCCTAAATTTTCAAGAATGTAGCTACAGTGTAGTAAGCTTTTGGCTTTGTAAACTGGTTGTATGTATTCTAGCTATATATTTTTTGGGCACAGTTATTGTATAGTCAAGAGGACAGAGTGAGAATGAATTAAAACTGTCCATATTAGAAATGTTAGGCTGTTTGGGTTTTTTAACAATTCTTAGTCCATGCCATTTTTTGAATTTCATTAAATTCATTAATAATACCTTGTTGGTTTAGATTAGAAGCTTGAGGCCTTAATTATTAATAGGGATAACTTCTTGTTCAGATATGCTAAAAGCATTGATTGAATGAGATGTATCCTCTTCTTGCTTCTAGCTTACCATGCCACTCCTTAAGGCAGGACAAGAGAGTGATTTATTTTCCCTTTTCTCTTTGCCATACACCATACATAAAAGCTTACCAAAGGAGTAAAAGGAAGACTGACAAATGCATGTCTCTATATAGAAAGTCTGGAGGAGCAACAGCAGCAAATTTAGATTTATGAAACAGGCAAGTAGATTATAAGATAATGCAAACTGAATATTCATGAATATTAAGGCATGCAAACAAATAGCAGACTATTAGTCATTAATACTTAGTGACTCTGGTTAATTTAGTTGTTAGACATTAGATAGAGTTTTTTTTTTTCTTGCTGATCAAATAAGAACAGAAAGGCATAGACACACTTATGTCAGAATTTTCCTAAGGTCTATTTTCAGTATTTTATTTCTTTTACTACTTTAACAAAAGTGTGATTTATTTTCCTTACTACAGGGATGCATATTTTTTACTTTAAATGCTTGTTCTAGTTTTACCATACCTATTTCAATAAAAAACCTGATTAGGAAAATGTAATTTTGGTTTTTTTTCTGTTGAATACTTACTTTGTTATAGACCTTTATTTTATTCTATAGTATTTTACAGTTACTTGATACCTAAATTATTTAATATTTATTTTTTCTTGTGTCATTTCAAATGTACATTTCTTGTGATCAAAAATTTGTAGAATTAATATATTCTATTTTCACAAATATCTTCTTTCATTTGTTTCATGTGCTTAAGCAATATGTCTACTTGATTTATATTTACATTTTTTTTCCAATCATTAGAAATTATGTTTTTGCAGTGAAGCACTGCTAAAACAATGATAACATTTGTAAAGTATGTTTATTTGGAAACCAAAGATTTGCGTGTAGCTCATGAAAAAACAATATGGGTTTCTTTAAAACAACATACTTACTTTCTGATAACCATGGCAGTGCATTGAGAGTGGCAGAACTTTGCTTAAGACTTGGGGAAAATAATTCTGTAAGTGGATCAGAACTTGATCGCTACTGTTGCCCATAAGTTTTGATTTCTTTTAAACTTCTACTCATAACTTGTTCAGGAAATACCTTCAATAGGCTCAGAGACAAGTAGACTGAAAACAGCTTCAGGCATTTCGGTGGTGGAGCCTAGTAGTTAATTTTTGAACATGAATTACACAGTTGGTGGCTGTGACAGCCTGAAGAAAAAAAAGCCATGCTATATTCATGATCTGCATAGGATATTTGTTTGTTAGGCTTTGTATGCTACTTTAATGCCACCACCTGAATATGAAAGTCCTGTGCACCGTGAGACCTTGCCTACCTGGGGTGGGGAAACAAGAATCGGAAAACAGCCTTTAAACAGTTTTCAAAAACCAACAACCAAATAGACATTTTTTGCTCTTTCTGTTCTTTCTTCCATGGGTGTGTATATTTAAGTACTCATGGGCTGAAGAGCCCAAGTCTGCGCAGTTGCAGAAATTGTTCTCACGTATTGCCTTAAAAGCTGTTTCCAGTACTGCCAAAACCAAATCTTTCAGTGTGGAGGGCAATCAACCAGCTGGACCACCCTTTGTTTCCCCTTCTGTGATTTTGGATAAATCATATCGACACTTTGTTTTTGTTTTTTTAAAAATAGATTCCAAAAGGGCTAATGCACAAGGTATGCAAATCTGTGTATGTAGCTGTATTTTACATCCATAAAACTCTGAAATACTCAAATCATTTAAAACAACAAAACTGAACTTTAAGATTCAATTTATGATGTCTAGATTTGGAAAGGAGAGTGATTTTACATGTGAAATACCAATATAAATATGTGTTTGTATGATAACAAATAATACATTGATGTTTGCCTAGCTGTCATGACAAGCCACTGTAATAAAAATGGTTGCTTACAAGCAAGAATTTTTTAACCACTTCAGGTACCAATTTGATCTTGATAATAAATGCCTCCCTCTAACCAATGTTCAATACATTGTGTGATAAAAAATGAAGAGTAGAGAACATTTAAAGGGCTTAATGAACAATAACAGGAGGAGGGAATTATTCCTTTAAGTACTTAATACTCAGAATGAGAGCATGTATAAATTTCTACAGAAGCCATCTAGCTAGTATTTCTAATTGGTTATTTCTTTTTTTTTTTTCTCTGTAAACATT
>VZTO01018926.1:0-29261 GCA_013400615.1 Syrrhaptes paradoxus
GGGTCCTGGGGGGCTGCGGGGGGAGTGGGGCAGCCCCAGTGGGCACCGTCCTGCCTCCCACACCCTGGTGCTGTGCGTCCTGAACCAGTGCTGGCAACAACAGCCTGAGAGATACTGCCCACAAGTTTTTCCAGTTTCTAATTTATGAGATTTTTTTTTAGGAAGTTTTTTAAGATGATCCTGTGTTGCAGGGAAGGGAAGGAGAAGGGCTGGGGATGGAGAGGGGAGCAGAAGCGCTTGCTCCTCCTCCATCTGCCTGGGGAGGTTGCTAAAGGGCAAGAGACAGAAGTTTCCATGTCTCAGAATAATAGAGAATTAAATCTGGGACCCACTGGCCTCAAAGCATCAGGATGGGGCTCCTGTGGGGCTCTGGAGCCGCACACAGGGAGGGCTCCTCCGCAGAATGGTGAGAGACCAGCTTGGCCACAGGAAACCCAGCTGAGACCCTGAACTGGGGCTGCTGGGCACAGAGACATCCCAGTGCTGCCCTTGGCTGCTTTGCTGGTGTCCCACACCAGGTCCTGTGGCACTCCTGTCACACACGAGGAGGATGCACATGCGTGTTGCCAGAGCCGGGCGAGGACAGCAACCTGAGCCAGTGCCCGAGAAACCTCCGCAAGAAATCCACATGCTTAACCTCTGCAGCTTAAAAACAGGAAAGCAGCCTCTTGAGCATATTTATTGCTTTAATTTAAATAAATAGGTACTTCAAGCTTACAGAAACTTCGTTCTGCAACTCTTGCAAAGCCCAAACCCAAGCGACAGGTATGCAGCTCGGGCGCGAGCCGTAATAAAATGCTAATTGCAATTCATAAATTATATCAGGATGCCCGGGACATCGAAGATCCTGGATGAAGTGTAGTGTTCAATTTATCCTGTGCATGTTGGCGACAGTGCTGCCAGCCTCCTTCTTGTCCCCCTGTGTTGTTTTGTCATCTCTGTACTATCACCAATTCATCACAAAGGCAACCGAACTCTCCGATGTCCACCCACCGGGTGACTTTGTCTTCGCTACTCTATGACTTCTAAATTAAATTGTCAAAACACATTACTGAGAAAAATATCACGAAGGGAAAGTTCTTTACCCTTTTATCCCATCTTAAGAGAGAATCAGTTTGATTCGAAGAAAACACGTCTGCTTCATTATCCCGCCCGCTATCATATTTCTTCAGCCAGCAGCAGGGAAAGAGTCGATACACAAGTCCTGGATGACATGATGCAGCATCCCACGGGAGTTGTCTCAATACGTTCTGAGATTGCCCCTGAAAAGCTGAGGGGGGGTTCCTAATTTTCGCTCTCTTTTATTCCTCCCACTCCAGACAATTTAAAGGAGATCATACATTTGCTGGTGTGGATTTTCCTGAGCTGGATGGCCCCACTCTGCCAGCACTGGTTGGTCTGGAACGAGCTCCTTGGAGCCCTTGCAAAAGCAGAAACCAGCCCAGGAGGGGCATGGCCAGCGCCCCGNACACTGGGGTGTCTGACTGGGGGGGGCTCTGTTCCCCCTCCCCTGCTCTGCTTCCCCCCACAATGTGGGGTAGCCCTCAGGCCAGTGCCTGCAATCATCAAATCAACAAAGTTTTGCAACCATCTTCCCCGGGGCCTGTGTCATTCTCAGCGATGCAGGAGGCTCCTGCTGCTGGGTGCAATCAGGGAAAATAATTCACCTGGAGATGTAAAACAAAAGCAGCCCTTCTCAAAGGGAAAGAGCTGTTGATTTCCCTCTTTTCTCATTCGCACATTGGTCTCTGGCCATAATGGATCGGTCATAAAAAGCAAGTAACACATTGTGCGCTCATTCTCTTGGCTTTGGACAATATTAACATAATACACACATATTGTTTATTTATTCCGCTATAGTGCGAGTAACAGAGCTAATGCCCGATGTTTAAATGGGGTGTTTTTAAACGCTCGCTGTTTCCTTTGCCGTTATGATGCATTAGCCATCAGTAGTCAAATTGCCTTCTATTTGCAATTTTATGGGTACATTTCATCAACCACACAGGAGCTGCATTCAAAGCACGAAAATAAAGTATTCCACTTGTGTTAGGCAAACACTGTTTCGATGCAAGATATGGCCAGAAAGCAGAAATCTCCTTTTTTTTTTCTGCCTCAGCTCCAGATTCATCTCCAAATATTGCTTTTACTTGTAGGAGCGACCGCTAAGAGCCCACTTTATGGCTGGGTAACATCCATGCATCCTCCTTGCACAACTGAGTTCAGCCCGCTGTGAGATCGCTCCGTGTTTCTTTGCCATTTTAAAATATCTCCTCGCAAAAACATTCCCGTCGCTCTCCCTCACAGACAGAGCGGCTGCTGGGGTCACCGACAGGCGCCTTCCCGAGCCGGCATCCAGACTTTGAGCTCCCCTCCATGAAGCAGAAAAGGTTCCAGCAAGCAAATAACGCAGTAATCAGAAGAAAAGAGCGGTTCTTCGTGGGCAGGGTGCCCAGCAGCTTGTACCCTCACAGGGTGGCTTTGGTGGCCAGGACGTGTCGCGCAGCTGGGGCTTGGCCTCGAGCAGAGGCCGGCTGGAGCCAGGGCTTCCCGCTCGGTCCTTCGCAAGGGCAGGACCTGGGGTGACCCCACTGCTGCCCTCGGGACCCACGCCTTGCCCTCGTGTGGACACCCCACAGCTCCATGCTTGCGGCGGGGGAAAGTTGTCCAGGTTGTCCCCAAAAGAAGCTGCTGCTGGCAGGGAATTTTCTGAGGGGGCATTTGCTCCCTCTCGTGGGCTGTGGGTGCTGGTGTCTGCGCCTGGCACTGCAGGAAGGGATGGGATTCCTTTGCATTTTGGAAAATAGGAGAGACAATGTCCTGTTAGACCCCGGGGGTTGCCGGCACAGTGCGATAGAAGTGTGAAGACCCCCCAGAGACGCACTCCTGGGTCAGGTCTTCGGCGATACCTACTGCTTTGGACAAGCCAAAACTACTACTGCTTTCTGACAGGATTGAATTTTATCTTTCTGGAGCTCTCGGCTGCTTCTCGCATAACACTCCATTGCCTTTATTGTCTCTGGGTCTGCTAATTCTGTCTGCATTTATTTATTTCAGAGCTTCAGCTGCCGTTCAGCCAACTCCAGACCAAAAGCGTGTAACGAATATTACAGTGCTCACGCCGCAGCGATGACATATTCCTCGTATTTTTCTAGACAAGAACAGCTCCATTTCATACCTGTGTAAAAACCCATCAGCTCGAGCTCCTTTCCTCATGTCAAGCTCCCTTTAACGGTGTATTTAACACCAAAAAAAAACCCCAAAGCCTGCCAGCCTGCAGGCGATCATCTGGGGAGGGAAAACAAGCCCAAATATGAGGGTTTAGAAAGCCTGCGACCGGTGGTTTACTATGGATCAGTCTTAAATATCGCATCGCCCCGGGGAAACGAGCTGCCGCGCCCTGCAGCACCCGCGGGCACGGGGAAACGGTGGCAGACGGGCAGCGGATGCCGCGCTCGGCCAGGCCCGGGCCGATGGACAGGCCCCGGGCACACAGCGCGATCCATCCGGGCCCGGGCCCCGCAGGCAGCTCGCGGTCCCCCTCTCACGGCGGGAAGGGGAACACCGTGTCCCCCCGCCCCGTCCCGCTGGGCCGCGGAGGGCAGACCCCTGCCGGCCCCCCCGGGGTGTGTCCGCGGCCTGGCCCAGCGCTGTCCGGGGCGGCCCGGCCGAGGCTGGCGGGAGGCGCCTCAGCGGCCCGGACTACAGCTCCCGGCATGCACCGCGACCCACTCCATTTCCGCTTCCGGCCGCGGCGGGAGCGCCCCCGTCCCCTCGGAGGGGCCGCCGGGCCGAGGCGCTGACAGGAGCGGCGGCGGCGGCGGGGCNGGCGGTAGCGCGGGGCCCGGCGCACGGCGGTGCCCGGGGCCTGGTGAGGCGTCGCCGGGGCAGAGCGAGGGCCGGGAGCGGCGGCGGGGCCCGGGGCCATGTTCGTGCAGGAGGAGAAGATCTTCGCGGGGAAGGTGCTGAGGCTCCATGTGTGCACCATGGAGGGGGCCGAGTGGCTGGAGGAGGTCCCCGAGGACACCACGGTGGAGAAGCTGAAGGAGCGCTGCCTGAAGCACGTAAGGAGGGGGGGGGGCCCGGCTCTGCCCTGTGCCCCCGGGGCTGGCAGCTTCCCCGGGAAACCCTCGGGTGGGTCGGGTCGGGGGGTGCGCTGGGCAGGAGCGGTGGGGGGGGGGGCGGTGAGCGCCTTGTGCCGGGCTGGGGCCGAAAACCACGGGTGGGGAGAAGGGCAGGCGGGTCCCCGGGGGAGGAGGACAGATTTTTCCAGCGCCCTGTAAACGTCTTTTTTTCTTTCTTCTTTTTTTTTTTTTATTTTAAGTAGCCGAAGCAAACAAGTGTTTCTGTGTTCTGGTTTCCCAGTTTGCTGTATCTGCCACCCCCCCGGGTTGTGTGAAACTCTTCCATATGGAAGGAAAACGCCTGTTTGAAGAGTTGCGTGTGTTGGAAAAGGAGGATTTGGGGTCAAATTACTTTGCAACCTTTAGTTACAGAGTTTGGCGTGTGTTTTGCAGTAGAGTTGGAGACCGCCAGCTCCTGGTGCACTTGTGGCTGTGTGTTGTGAGTCTGGGGAAGTGGTTTCAGGAAAGTAGGAACTGTGGAGAACTTCCCTTCTCTGAAAAAGTCTTGGTTCAGGCTTACCCTGTGTTGGCCTAGTAGCTGGTGGGATATTTGGTAGGGAGGTAAGAGGCTTGTCCAATGCTCTCCCTGTGCTCTGAGCAGTAAGGTCTTAAAGGATGTGTCCAAAGGGTGAACTGCTAATCGCTGTCTGGAAGAGAAAACGTGTGAAAATGCCCAGGTGCAGTCTGTAGAAGTCAAGTGGAAAAGCACAGGCTCTTTGCACTCACTTTGCTGAATTACCCCTTGTCTGCTTGCACACATTAAATGTTAAAACCAGTAATTTCAGAATTATTGGACTGAACTTTGAAGATCTGCCATGACAGACCTGCCTGACAACAGCAGGGTGTAAGGTTGTGACTCGTGACCAGGACTGTCCTAACGTCTCTCGTTGTGGAACCAACACAGCGTGGTCTGGCAGCTCGAGTCGTAACCTGCTGGATTTCTTGCCAAGAGCTTTGCTTACATTTGGGGTTGCTTCACCTGAGGTAGGTGGGATCCTTCTTGAGGGAAAATGGGGGTGCAGGGCCCCCCACACTGTTACATTCCTGGAAGAAACCTAGTGTTTCCCTGTTGTCACCTTTCAGCACAGCTGAGTGGTTGAGCAGAAGAGTCAAAGAGTGCCCAAACAGGGTGGAGTGATGCATACCTGCGGAGCTGAAAAGCCTTTAATTATCAGGAAGCTTAATTGAATAGATGCTTGCATTGCAGCAGGAGTCAGGGCAGAAGACAACTGATAACTTGGCACAATGTTTAATTTCATTCTCTGCTGCTTGGTGCTAATGGTGTGAATTTGCATAACCATTATTGATAATATATAGTTTTATGGAGGGGAAAAATAGAAATGGAAAAATCATGGGTATGTTGCAATGAATCTTGACAGCACCTTGAGATAATTTATGCAGCCATCTCTTGTCAGATGGTGATTATTATGCTCCCTAAAGTCCTTGAAATCATTCTTTCAGTAAGCAGAGGAAGACTTGAACTAGCAAGGTGGCCACTTTTCCTTCTAACATTGAAATGCTTACTGATCTCTGAAGTGTCACTCTTGATGTCTTTTTTTTTTCCTGAATTTTATATTTGAGGTTTTTTTGTTACAGATAAAGCAAAACAAAAAATCTCTCCCACTAGTTCTCTCGATCTGTAACAATTTGCTTGTTAAACTGCTGCCTTTAGTAATGCTGTCTGTGACCAAACACCTGATAATAAGTCGTTTCCCTTCCTAGTTATTTTCACTCAAGTTTCACCATTGGAGGGTTTGCTTGTCCCTGAGCAAGGCCCCATCACCTCAGCGGGAGCAGGCTCTGAGCTCTTCTGTGGTTTCCTTAAAAAGCAACTTTTCATTTCAGAGCCAGAACTGAGACAGGTCAGCTTAACCACCGAAACTCAAGCTTAACTTTGATTCATAATTCTTGAGCCCCGTGTTGACAGTCCAGGCACAGCACCACGTTGGCCAGCAGGGCTGCAGACACTCCTGGTTCCGATACTCTAATGGCCAGAGATCACCGCTTCTTGCTGAGCCTCAGCAGTGTTGCTGGAATGCTGCTGTAAAGTGTGGTCACGCTCTCAGGGTGCACCAACGTGGGCTGTATGCGTACATAACCTCTACCTGTAATTTTCCTGGCAGCGTGGGACAACTCCTAATGCTTCTGTTCCCTTTTTTCTTAAGCTGCCTCAGTGATATCTGCGTTTTAAGGTGTGATACGGAGTATCTGTGGAACAGAGATGCGAGGTGTGAGTTGCCNTTTCTTTCTTCTTTTTTTTTTTTTTTTTTAAGTAGCCGAAGCAAACAAGTGTTTCTGTGTTCTGGTTTCCCAGTTTGCCGTATCTGCCACCCCCCCGGGTTGTGTGAAACTCTTCCATATGGAAGGAAAACGCCTGTTTGAAGAGTTGCGTGTGTTGGAAAAGGAGGATTTGGGGTCAAATTACTTTGCAACCTTTAGTTACAGAGTTTGGCGTGTGTTTTGCAGTAGAGTTGGAGACCGCCAGCTCCTGGTGCACTTGTGGCTGTGTGTTGTGAGTCTGGGGAAGTGGTTTCAGGAAAGTAGGAACTGTGGAGAACTTCCCTTCTCTGAAAAAGTCTTGGTTCAGGCTTACCCTGTGTTGGCCTAGTAGCTGGTGGGATATTTGGTAGGGAGGTAAGAGGCTTGTCCAATGCTCTCCCTGTGCTCTGAGCAGTAAGGTCTTAAAGGATGTGTCCAAAGGGTGAACTGCTAATCGCTGTCTGGAAGAGAAAACGTGTGAAAATGCCCAGGTGCAGTCTGTAGAAGTCAAGTGGAAAAGCACAGGCTCTTTGCACTCACTTTGCTGAATTACCCCTTGTCTGCTTGCACACATTAAATGTTAAAACCAGTAATTTCAGAATTATTGGACTGAACTTTGAAGATCTGCCATGACAGACCTGCCTGACAACAGCAGGGTGTAAGGTTGTGACTCGTGACCAGGACTGTCCTAACGTCTCTCGTTGTGGAACCAACACAGCGTGGTCTGGCAGCTCGAGTCGTAACCTGCTGGATTTCTTGCCAAGAGCTTTGCTTACATTTGGGGTTGCTTCACCTGAGGTAGGTGGGATCCTTCTTGAGGGAAAATGGGGGTGCACGGCCCCCCACACTTCTTCCTGGAAGAAACCTAGTGTTTCCCTGTTGTCACCTTTCAGCACAGCTGAGTGGTTGAGCAGAAGAGTCAAAGAGTGCCCAAACAGGGTGGAGTGATGCATACCTGCGGAGCTGAAAAGCCTTTAATTATCAGGAAGCTTAATTGAATAGATGCTTGCATTGCAGCAGGAGTCAGGGCAGAAGACAACTTCTAACTTGGCACAATGTTTAATTTCATTCTCTGCTGCTTGGTGCTAATGGTGTGAATTTGCATAACCATTATTGATAATATATAGTTTTATGGAGGGGAAAAATAGAAATGGAAAAATCATGGGTATGTTGCAATGAATCTTGACAGCACCTTGAGATAATTTATGCAGCCATCTCTTGTCAGATGGTGATTATTATGCTCCCTAAAGTCCTTGAAATCATTCTTTCAGTAAGCAGAGGAAGACTTGAACTAGCAAGGTGGCCACTTTTCCTTCTAACATTGAAATGCTTACTGATCTCTGAAGTGTCACTCTTGATGTCTTTTTTTTTTTCCTGAATTTTATATTTGAGGTTTTTTTGTTACAGATAAAGCAAAACAAAAAATCTCTCCCACTAGTTCTCTCGATCTGTAACAATTTGCTTGTTAAACTGCTGCCTTTAGTAATGCTGTCTGTGCAGTCTGTGACCAAACACCTCCTCATAAGTCGTTTCCCTTCCTAGTTATTTTCACTCAAGTTTCACCATCGGAGGGTTTGCTTGTCCCTGAGCAAGGCCCCATCACCTCAGCGGGAGCAGGCTCTGAGCTCTTCTGTGGTTTCCTTAAAAAGCAACTTTTCATTTCAGAGCCAGAACTGAGACAGGTCAGCTTAACCACCGAAACTCAAGCTTAACTTTGATTCATAATTCTTGAGCCCCGTGTTGACAGTCCAGGCACAGCACTGCGTTGGCCAGCGGGGCTGTAGACACTCCTGGTTCCGATACTCTAATGGCCAGAGATCACCGCTTCTTGCTGAGCCTCAGCAGTGTTGCTGGAATGCTGCTGTAAAGTGTGGTCACGCTCTCAGGGTGCACCAACGTGGGCTGTATGCGTACATAACCTCTACCTGTAATTTTCCTGGCAGCGTGGGACAACTCCTAATGCTTCTGTTCCCTTTTTTCTTAAGCTGCCTCAGTGATATCTGCGTTTTAAGGTGTGATACGGAGTATCTGTGGAACAGAGATGCGAGGTGTGAGTTGCCAGAGTACAAACATGAAGTAGCCTCATCCCCCTGGGCCCATTTCTGATACTTTGTGAGGGGTGCAGGTGGTTTCAGCCACCCAAGGTTGGTAGGAGGGAGTGTCAGTATTTTTCAAATGTTCCTGTTAATAAAAGCAAACAAAACCATGCTTTTTCTTATTTTAAAAACAAACAGAAAGCCTTCTCACCTGCTGTCCGTATGTGCCTCATTATACTGTGCAGTTGTTAACAAAGTGGTTAGCGGAAGAGGAAGTAACAAGGGGTATCCACAAAACTTCTTTCAAAACAGCAACTTTCATTTTTTCGCTTACACTTTCATCTTATTAGTTAGCATTCTGATTGCACACACACAGTGTGCTAGGATAAAAATGGCTAATGGGTCCGTATCCTGTCTCATCTTGCTCCACCCCAGCCGTGCCTCTCCCATCTCCCATTTACAAGTTCTTCCTTCTGGGCTCTGACTTTCAGGATCTGTAACAGGAATATTTTGAGCTTGTTCAGAGAGGAGATGTTCTGCTGATGTACTCTTACGCGTTTTGAGTAACTTATCAGATCAATTACAGGAGGTGCTCCCAGGCTTTAATGCAGTCCTTGGCTTTTGTTCAGCAGTTAAGATACTGAAGGATTAGTAAGAAGCTACTGTTGGACACAGCAGGACTCAGACACTCTTGCCTCAATCTTCTTGAGGCATCAGAGCTGTATGAAAGCTCAGACGAGGAACGGAAGATCTGTGTTGAAAACAAGGGCGTTATGTTTGGGAAAAGAACAAGTAGCTGAGTTTGCCAGCGGTTGCAGTCACAACAGAAAAGGTGATGATGGACTGAAAGGGTTCCTTTGGAGGAGGCTGGTGATGCATACTATGAAGAACAGCACTAAAAGCTACATCAAAGTGAAGCGCTGACTTCAGTGGGGTTTGTGGAAATGTCTCTGTTACGCAAAGGGTGAACACACGCTTCTGCAGACACGGTAAAAGTGGCTTGGTAGAAACACGCATCGAAAGCGGTGTCATTAAAAGCTGTTTGCTGTGAGCAGTGCAGGTGAGGTCAGTCCGAAGTGTCCTATTTTGGGGCAAGAACAGCAACATCCATTTTGTGGGTTTGGTAGGTTGTTATTTTTAATGTTGCCTTTCTGGAATTGCAACCACTCTGCTTTCTTTTTCCACTCAAATAAATTAGAAGCCTCTAGATGCACTGATGTAATGTTCCTGAAATCTATTACTGTGGGTCTGGGAGCCACTCTGGTGTGAAGATGAGTCAGTTCAAGGCCTCTGTGTGTGTGTGCACTCTCTTTTCAGGATCTGAACTTGACTTCCTAGGGAATTACTTGACATACAATTTTGAGTTGTAGCTAGGAATTGAGCACAACATTCATATATGAAAAAACCCTACTGTACGCGGATTATTTATGGCTGTGAGCGGAAGCTGTGAATGAACTTCTGTTCAGAACTTTCAGCAGGAACCTGGGTTAGGGCTCCAGCAGCCAAATCTGTTGATTTCAGCTTGAAACAAACTGGGGAGGAAACAGCAGTTTCTGCACCTTGAGGTCAAGTGTAACAAAACCACTGCTGGCAGTTTCTTGTTTATTCTGGTATGTGTGTAAATAATAATTATTAGATGAAGCAGAGAGCCTCTCCTCTCTTTTGACACTCGTTACAAATGAGAACCGTACTGCCTTATTACAGCCTTCCCTTGTGCAGAAGCACTGGCTGCTCTTTGTAGGTTTGCATTCTTAGTTCATGACGCTAATTGCTGTCCCCAGACTTCTCCCCAGGAGTGTGTGACCTTAGCGATCTCTTGCAGAATTAGCTGTGGGTCCCAGAGCATCCTTGCTTTGCTCCAAATCTCCGTGACTATAGGTCTGGGTGCTCAGAATTAAGTGTGATAGAGGTGTACTGTACTGCAAAAGTGTAAATTCATTCGGGGAGGCTGCTGCCCTTGAAAGGCTCATTTGGGCCATGATGTTAGGTGTTAGAAACTGTCTGTTTAAATAAGTTTTTTAGAGCATCATAATCAGTTGGCACTTAAATTGTAGAATCATAGGGTGTCTCAAGTTGGAAGGGACCCATGAAGATCACAGAGTCCAACTCCCTGGTGTAGCTATCAGTTTAACAGCATCAAGGAAGCAAGGCTAGAATCCTTCCTTCTGTTGGTTATTCTTCCGAACCAGGAGCTTGGATATGGAGGTAGAAACCTACCACAGTCAGTATCATTACAGCACAATTCAAGCCTCATTTTTTTTTAATAAAATACGTTCTGTGTGCTGGCCTCTAGCATACTGCACTGTTACTTAAGCTATTAAGAAGATAATAAATGATGGCACAGTTTGTACGTGGAGAATCTTAAGCGCAAATACTGTGATTCATGTCGTAGGCTTATTTCTGTCTTCTGATCTTCAATATTTGTTACTTTCTGCAGTGTCTACCTGGGAGCTTGGAGGATCCGAAAACTGTGACACATCATAAGTTGATACATGCTACTTCTGAGAAGGTGCTGACAGACACAAAAACAGTGTTGGAGGAAAACATTCAAGACAGAGGTAGGATTGTCTGTTTTATAATCCTATCAGCCTGGAAACATGAGATTGTGTTTTGCTATTTGGAGGGTTCCAAACAGTAACCCTTTTAATGTCTACTTCCTTTTGACATAGCAAGGTAATAAGGTGGCAAAAAAAAAAAGGAAAAAAATACTTCCCCTCCCAGAGAAAACATCTTGAGCGGTTTGCTTTTCTTCCCTCTTCCTTTTAAGAATTGAGAAGGAATTAGGAATGTTCGTGAAGTTGATAAGTTAAACAGATTATTTTTACCTCCTTTTAATGGAATTTTTTAAAACCTCCAGGGCAGTATTTATACTTCTAAATTATTAAAAAATAGTTGTTAGGGCTGAATATTCCAAGACAGACAACCCAGTGATTTTGGGGGGTTTATTGAGGTCTTCGTGTCAAGCAGAAGGATGTCTGCTGAAGTGTGTCAGAGTGTCTGAGTTTAGATCTCATTTTGTCCTCTGCAAACGGAGGTCAGAATCCATCACACCATAGTATCGCTGACTACAGTAGGTATGCGGGGTATGTATTTGCTCCTGAACTTCAGAGGTGTAAAGGATTAGTATGAAACAAAAGAAGATCTAAAGCTGAGGGCTGTCGGGATAGCTGGAGTCAGGTTTTGCTAGACAGCTTAAGCTAATGGCCCCTTCTGGAGATGAAGAGCAGTGGTGCAGAAAGCAAGAGAAGCAGGACTGCTGCAGACTGAAATATTTTCTGAACCAGAAACTCGGCAGGAGTGCAGTTCCTGGGTTTTCGCCCAAGTTCATGTAGGCTGGAGAACTGCTGCCGTGAACACAAGCGGTCCGGTGTCTCGGTTCCAAGGCAGTGTCACCTATCACCTTTAGAGCCGAACAGGAGCTGGGAAGTGCTATCTTAGGCAAAGGCAAGGGACAGCATTTTTGCTGATGGGTGGTGTATGATTTCTAGGCGAGGCGCCGGCTCCTACAGAGTTTTGAATTGCAGTATGCAGCAGCGAAGCAGCATTAACTGTGTAGTCCTAGTAAGCTGTCACACAAATGCCTCTTCGCTCCTTTTCCCTCTTCAGCGTGCTGCACCTCTCCTGTGCCCTGCTTGTCAGGGAGACCAGAGCACAGCCAACAGCTGATTGCCACCAGCTGACTGCGCAGGGCAGCCAAGAGTCAGCACATGGATCCTTTTGTGTTCGGGTCAGCTGGACAAATGAGGGTTAACAGCCTTCACCAGCTGTTGCTCTTGGCTGGTATGTGCTGAGCCGGACGGAGGAAACTTACTGTGCAAAGCACGCTTTGTTTGCTTTTTACCTGCCGAATGCAACGGACTCCAAACCGCATGTCAGGCCATAGCGGCTGAAGAACTGCGGATGCTGCACTGACCTGCTTGGGGCTCTAAGTGGTGTGTCTGCATCCTTCTGCCCGTAGAATGTACATGGTAGTAACTGAGGTGCTAGAAACTTGTAAAGTATCCCGTGATCTCCAGAAAAAGGGTGTCTTGTATGGGGAGGTATTAGTCTTAAAAGCCCAAAGCAAGCTCGTGCCAGGTCACACGAGATATCTGAGACTTGTTTGCCCTCGGGACCTGCCCTGGTGGGGTACCAGTGAATCACCCCTGCTGTAGACCGTGAATCACTCTACTGCCGTTCATACACCAAGATGAGCTTCAGCCTGTTACTGGAAGCTCCAGTTGAAGCTTGGCGCTTGCCTTGCTGCAGCTGGAGGGCCTGAACTTAGACCCAAAACCATCCATGGCCTGTCTCTACTGCTTCCTTCTCAGGGGAAGCACTAGAGGTGCTGATGCTTTATCATTATCATGAGCCAATTGCTGCACTATGAATTTACAAGACAACTGGAGCTTGTAATACCCTTTCTTTAATGGTGTTGTGTGAGGAGAAGAAACCAGTAACAGTTACAAAGCGTCACTGATAATGGACCATGGGTTGAGTTCACTGTGCATTAAGGAATTGCAAACACTGAAGGAGTGTACGTAAAGCCGTGCAGGCTTTCAAGTTTGAAAAAGGTCTGATGCTCTAGCAGAAGTAGTACAAAATTCGTCTTCAGGAAAAATTTAATTTCTGTAGGATCCTACAAGAATTGTTTTCAGATTAATTCCTAATTTATTTCAATATCATTCTCTTTCTAGATGTCCTGCTTTTGATAAAGAAGCGTGCGCCACCTCCGCTCCCCAAAATGGCAGACGTGTCAGCAGAGGAGAAAGTGAGTTTGCAAGACTTCTCAACTTGGCTGTTTTGATTTACTGCTTTATTAGTGAACTGCAGGATTAGTGTGGTGTACTCCTCTTGTAGAGGCAAATGCTGCCAGTTAAATCCTAGGGAAATTATTTCATATTTCTTCCAAACTTTGAGGAAGCTGATTTTACATTTTTAACTTTGATTATGAGAACATTTGCCTTAGAATTAGACATGCAGATACACTCTGTGCAAGTGGCATAGATTTGATCTTTGAATAAATGTCTAATAACTGTGTAAGTTATGGCTTGCTTTGTCTCTGTTTGAAAACCCAGTAGAAATATGTTGACTTGCTGTCAGGCTCTCTTCTGTCTTTATCTGTGTGTGGCTTGTCACCCTCTAACCAGGTCTCGAGCTGAAGTGTTGTCCCCCTCCTATTATTTTTTTAAATTATATTTTATTGGAATGGAATTGTTACGAGGGTTGCCCAGGATGGTGCTCATGCATGAGTGGTACAGCCATTGATGTTATCGCATAAACGCTTTGAGCAGTGCTTGTGCTTGACCTTGTGAATTCCTGGGTCTCTCTACTTCATCCTTGCCCAGCTTTGTTTCTTCTTGCTCCCTGTAGGTATTGGTGTATGTCTCTATCCCTTCCTGTAGGTATTGGCGTGTCTCTCGCTCTTCACTATGGTCTTACTTTGCAGAATGTCACTGTAAGAGTATCAGTTATAAGAACGGGAAATATTTATAGTTCGTACCCTGCTATGTTTTGTCCTGGACTATAAGCATGTACTTAAAATCCAAGGCACTGTACATCTCTGCATGATACTTGCAAGCGGCGAAGCACATCCAGTGTTAAGCACTGAAGTGTCAGTCTGTGCACAGTGTTGGTACATCTCTCGATGAAGAGAGTGTGCTGTGAGCAGACCATGTGGAGCAGAATATGGCCCTGAGCACTGAGGTCTCTGTTCTCTCCGTGTTTGATACGTCACTTTCCCTCTATGCTGGAATTTCCCTGCGTGTTTAGGGAACAGAAATAGGTATAAGGACTGAAAGTGGGGCACCCCAGCAGGTCCAGATTTGCTCTATAATTGCAAAATGATACCGGCGCTGTTAATCCATGGTATTGCTAGACTGCTGTTTCTCTTAGTTGCAAGTTACAGAGCACTGCTTGATGCCTTGGTGAAGAATATGAAACTGCTCTCCGCTATGCTGTGTTCTCTGTTCTGTGGATAATGGGTTATGAAACCTGATGATGTTTCCTATCCTTCAGAGGAAACAAGAGCAGAAAGCTCCTGATAAGGATGCTATTCTCAAAGCAACTGCAAATCTGCCCTCTCGCAATGCAGATCGCACTGTGGCCCATCACAACATGAGGGATGTAAGTATTAGACTTGACCTTCACTCGCACACTAGCATCTGAGCTATCTTGTATAACCTTTTTTCTTTATTTGAATGGGATTCTCTTCTCTCTGTAAGATAAATTCAAGTGTATATAATATATATTTAAGTAGATAGTTTTAGATTTAGACACAGGTGATATAAAACACTCTATTCTAACTTAATGGTTTTAAATGTTTTATTTGCCCATGGAAAAGGGCTCAGTAAATGTATTCAAGATCCAGTAAATGTGAAATTAGGGGTTTTATTTCTTCTGTTTTAAGTAGTTTAGTGTTAGCAGTGTTGTTTTTTTTTTCTTCTGTGGTCTTGAAAAGATAAATTAGGCATAAATTTTGACTTCAGTAGTCGAATACTTGTAGAGCCTAGACTGCTTCTAACTGTGTCTTCAGCAGTGTGAGGACTACCTTCACCTCCCTACCTGGCAGGGGTAGGAAGCAGCAAATCTGCCTACGTACTCCGTGCTGTCAGCGTGCCCTAGTAACCTAAAGGGGACAATTGCCATTGAAGCTGTTTAATGACTTACTGAGCATGGAATATTTAAAAACAAATGTCCAACTGAAGGGAATTTGTGATGCTTTAGTTTAGAAAGTAGCTTTGATCTGTGTTGTTCAAGTTTAGGTTGCTAGAAAGCAAACAGACAGGGAGGCTCTCTGGTTCACAGAAGCAAGTAGCACTGGTGCAGAGCTGCTGGAACCGTCATCTTACCACACTTCTGCAAGGTGGGAGTCAGTGTTTGTGTGAAGCAATGAGTTTTCTTGGACACTGCACCTCTTGTGGGGGACTGGGCAGCAAGCTGTGGTTGAAATAAAAGGACGTTTCTGCCCAGTAGCTTTTACTTTTGTGTAGCCCTTCGCAGGAAAGGCCCAGTGCTTCTTGAGAGACTAAACAATGAAAATAAAGCCCCAATTCTGCTACTGAGATACTAACAATAGATATGTTGAGATTTAATGATGTCTGGTAACTTCCTGTCTAAATGTTTTGACAGTTTCCTTTCTTGCAGTTCCAGACAGAGCTCCGGAAGATCTTAGTGTCTCTCATAGAAGTTGCACAGAAGTTGCTAGCACTGAACCCAGATGCAGTTGAACTGTTTAAGAAGGCAAACGGTATGAACATGTCTCTGTAGTGACCAGTTCAGTCCCGGGAACTTGTTTGTTTCCATAGCAGAAGAGTGGGCTTGCAGAGTGAAGTCCAGACCCTAATGTAATAGTAAATACAAACTTTGTGGCAAAGATTTCACCTTGTGGTTATAGATTATATAAAACTTCTGAATTTTTAAGGTCTCTGGGGGGATGAGAGGTTCCATTTGAAAAAAAAAAAATCATTAGTAGTGAAAAAATTGGAAAACTTCAAGTTGCACTTTAGGGATGGTAAAGAATAGTTGGAAAAGCACAAGGAGATAGTAAAATGAGATGAAAGCATAGCTGATGATCCAGTTTGTGGGAAATGCTTGCCCAGATCCAGCTTACTTTTTAGATCAATGACAAATAGATCTTCAGTGGATCTCTTACATATTTACTTACACAGAAATACCATGTGAGAGTTAGCTGTCTTTTATTTGAGATCTTGAACACATCTGGACAAGGTCTTTGTCCTGGAAAAATCTATCTGAGCCAGACCAAGCTGAGTGCAGCAAATTAAGTGATGAGATGGCAAATTCAGGGCAGAAACAAAAGAAGGGATGGAAGAGGAGAATGGGGTTTGAACTTAACACATGCCTTTCCATTGAGAAATGGTTTTATTTTAGCTTGAAGTCAATCTGAACGTTGTTTTGTTTGTGTATGTGTAGCCATGCTGGATGAGGATGAGGAAGACAGAGTGGATGAGATAGCTCTGCGGCAGCTTACAGAAATGGGGTTTCCAGAAAGCAGAGCTGTCAAAGCCCTTCGATTAAATCAGTAAGTGTACTCAGCACACTGCCTGTAAATTACTTGATATGGTTAAAAAAATGTGCATTTTTTTTTTCTAAAGTCTCCTTATGTGGGTCACCTGAAACTAGGTTGGAAAAAGCATTGACTCAAAGAACAGTGCTGCCTCAGGGAGTGCGCAGGTGCAGATGGCGCAGGGAAGGGGAAACAGAGCTGTACTTGCTCTGGAAAGAACATCAGAGCAGCTGGTCTGCCAGGCTGGTACTGTTTCCAAGTATTAAACTCATTTTCTTCCACTTTAGAATTCAAATTTTATAGAAAAAAGAAAAAAATCAAACGTAGACCACCCACATTGTTCTTTTGGTTGTTGAAGAATACTTTGTGCTGATCTTTTAAAAACATTCCAAGATTATTGTGAAGTCCAGATAGCAACTGTAGGAAGATAGGAGGTCATGTAGTTCTTCTCATGGCCTAAGAAGAATCAACTGTACTGCCTCACTCCTCAGAGGGGTTTGTTAGGCCATTCTCGAAAATTTCTAATGGTAGAAAATCTACAACATGTGCCAGTCACTCTTCTCTAATATCTCTCCCTTGTGGGTCAGAAAGACTTTCTTCCCTGATATCTTCCATCTTTCATGTTGTAACTGAAAAGCCAAATAGGCAAAAGCTTTCGTTTCCTTTCTATGAACATGTAAAAATTCCCGTGTGTCAAATGAAATGACATGTTCAGTTGCCCTGTTGTTACCTTTGCTTCCTCCTCTGTATTCATTGGGAAGCGGTGTGTTGGGGAGCTCTCAGGATCCCTTGGCTTGAGCACTCACGCTGGATGGCAAGTGACCGTTACAGTCAGGATGTTCTGTGCCCTGGGGCTGGCCTCTCCTTCGAGGGGTCACAGATTTCTTAAGTCAGGGTGGAGGAAGAACAGGGTGGTACATGTCCAAGTGCAGTTGCCCGTGTTGAATGTTGCTCCTGCGGAAGGCATATTGTGCACATACAAAGCTTTTCAACCTCTTTCTTTCTTGGGTTGTTGATGGCATTCCTTGATCGCTGGGCAGGTGTCAGGTCTCCTTAAGCAACAGAGCAGCTTGCATCTGAGATGTGGTTCCATGTGGATGTGGAACACGCTTTGTTTGCAGTTCTGTCAGCCGTTGAGGATAGTCAGTGTTCCTCTGCTGTGAAGTAAAGCGGGTGATGTGGAGAATAAGGTGACTCCCTCCGAAATGCCTTTTAAAATCTGGGTTGCAGTGTCCAAGTTGGGCTTCACGCCGCTGTCTTCCTGGCTTCAGAGAAGACTGTGGTGCCCTGAATCCACAGAGAATTAAGATGCTCTGAGGTTTGCTCCGAAACTTCATTTATAGCTTTTCAGATACTAATTAACCTGCAAGTCAGTCTACCCCTGGAATAAACGCAAAGGCAGATATATGTGGAACACTCCTGTACGTCTGGAGCGTTTCTCATCCCTGTGTTGATTTGCTTTTCAGTATGTCAGTGACACAGGCCATGGAGTGGTTGATAGAACACGCTGATGACCCCACGGTGGATGCTCCGCTTCCAGGCCAGACTCCATCAGAAGCCACAGCTGAGGCTGGTGCATCCTCTGCTGAAGTGACTGCGGGTCCCAGTTCAGAAGCAGGTGGGGAAGAGGCCAAGGATGAGCTGACAGAAATATTCAAGAAGATCCGGAGGAAAAGAGAGTTTCGTCCAGACCCACGAGTAGGTGCTGTTTATCTCCCTGTAGAACTGTTGGGATTGGAAGGGACACTGTGTGCACAATGGAATCAAAGTAAATGTTTAGTTAATAAATGAAACGGGACATCTGGGTAGATGTATATTATGCTGCCTTGACAATATTTTAGTGGAAGTCTTTAGGGACTATTTAAATTCAGGTTGCTGAAAGGGATATTACCTAATTAATGCATTGCAGTCTCAGATAGCAGTATCTAAATTACTGACACTGTTATTTCTGCACCTGAAAATTAACTAATGGGACTGAAGTGAGCTGCCAGACTCCTGGCATTGCTTTTATGACTGCTGTCTATGGAGGAAGGCTTGCAGGACAGGAGTAGGTCCTTTTACTGTAGAAAAGGACAGAAGAGCTTTACTGTATTTAGGGGGCAAGGACAAGTATCACCAGCAGATTTCAGTCTTGCAGCAAATGCAGAAGTTAGGTTTGTTGTTTCAGAACACAGTACTAGCTGCAGTGAACATGTGTTATCGCGCTGTAAACTCCCCAGGAGGTGCTCTGTGGAATCTAGCACTCTGTTCTTGCAAGCTGCAAATGTATTTGATGACTGGGTACAATTTCTAAATGATTGAACATTCTCATAACAATCTCTAGGTAAGCTTGTCTAAATACATAACACCACCAATATTATAAATCCTGGAAGTGAAATTAAATTGAGCGAATAGAACTGCAAATGCATGTGAAGCTTGATCCCAGTGAGATGTGAATAAAAGCTCTGTGACGTGAGAAAAGTTCTAAAATAAGGTGTTCCTGTCCAGCTCTTGCGCTGACAGTGAAAGAATGGGATTGTTCTTATTTCTGCTTTAAATGTTACATTTATTAAGCTGTGCAAATCTGATACAGGCAGTCATTGCCCTGATGGAGATGGGATTTGATGAAAAAGAAGTGGTAGATGCACTCAGAGTAAACAACAACCAGCAAAATGCGGCCGTGAGTACAAAGTCATTTCTGTTCCTTGTTGCTGTAGTAGTCTGTTCAGATGATCTTTTCACTGTTTAGTTGGTTGATGTTTTGATCTATCATAAAGTCCAACTGTTACTGGGGATTAAATGAGCACTATATATTCTGTGCCTCTTTCAAATCAGATACACAAGCAGAATACAAAGGTTTTAGTCTTAGAGGAACTCAACATGTGTGAGCTTGAGGCTGAGCTGGCTAGGATGGCATATGTGGACTTTAAAAAGCTTTTGAGAAACTCCCTCACCAGAGTCTGCAAAATAGATTATGCTGTCATGAGAAAGGAAAAGGTAGTCCCAGTAATTAATAACTGATTAAAGGACACGAGTAAACAATCAAGCAAGAGACTCCAGCCATGCAGTTATTAGCATTCTGCAGCAATGTGTCCCACAGTTTATGGAATCAAAAAATATGAAGGTTTTCAAAGATTGATTAATCCCCTGCTAGTGGCTGGATGTTAAGGGAAGTTCTGTGGATGCAGCTGACAGCCAAGGAATCGTCTCTTAAGCATCTGGTGCTGGCTGCTGTTAGAGGATACTGGGCTGGATGGTACTTCGTTGTAACCCTGTTGATGGGGTTCCTTGGAGGCAGTACATGTGTAGGATAACACACATGTTCCAGGCTTTGAAACACCCAAAGCTGGTGTAATTTTATTACCATACCAGGCACTGTTACTGTTCCTGTTGAAATAAAGGTGTGGGAGCAACAGAAAATTAATAGTAATTTAGTGTGAAAAGAAATGCATAGCTTAGTATTTAACTGTGAGAGGAAAAAATATTTTTAATATGCCACATTGTCAAAACTTCTGAGACACTTTCTTTCTTGTAATACTTTCTTTCTTGTGGTACCAATCGTGAAATCTGTTGTGCCTGGTGATTTCTTTCAGTGTGAATGGCTGCTGGGAGACAGAAAGCCTTCTCCAGAGGACTTAGATAAGGGCATCGACACCAACAGCCCTCTCTTCCAAGCCATCTTAGAAAACCCAGTGGTACAGTTAGGGCTAACCAACCCTAAAACTCTACTAGGTAAGTCCTGCTTGGGTTCCTTGAACTTGGGGCTGCTCCAGAAATTATACGAATTCCCAAAGCTACTGGGTTACACGTGCTGAACTCAGAACTTCAATAGCTGCTGGCTGCAAGGCTTTTGTGGATTTAGGAGACCTTTTGTGTGCTCCCTTTGGCCATGAGGGGAAAAATCTGGAATGTCTGTCTAGAATTCTGAGATTTCCCAGAAAAAACAAGGCTGTCTCCTGCGTACAGCTTGCTGTGTGCTGGGGCCTGATCGCTCAGATGGAAGGTAACTTGGGGAAGAGGAACCAAACAAGGAGTCTGAGCTGAGGCCTTGCCTATCAAAGTTGAGATAACGTATGTGAAAATACACTTCCCTCTGCTTGGGTTTCAGCTCTGTGGGAAAGTCGCTTGTGGTCGGAAAGGCTGGGAGCACAGCAGGTACCCAGCTGATGAGCCTGACAGTGAAACATCAATCTGTGATGAACTGGTGTCTCTGACGCTGGAGGACAATACAGAAAAATGATACTGGCTCTGTGTGTATTTTTAAAGTTTTATATTTAGTCTTTGGCTTGAAAATTTATTTGAAGCAATGCTTTTAACTTGTGCTTGCACAACTCTTTCAAGAGAGCTTTTAAAAATACTGCTTTCAATGTAATTAGGAGAGTTTGCAAGCCTTTAAATAATTCAAGCGCAGAACCTTCCCACTCTGATTTCTGAACAAATGGTCTCTTCATTTCCAACAAGGGTTCCACACTGCAGCTCAGAATATAAATAGCAAACGAAATGCCATTGTAAAGCTTGGATGAACATCAGAGAACATATTCCGAATGATACATCTGCAAATTTCTTATGTCACAGATTTTAATAATGAAAGTTTGCGTTTAATTAGATAATTACAGAATGTTGATGAGTAGTTTTAAGCTTTTGAGTCTGGGTAAAAGAATATAATTGAAGTGGCAAAAGGTGAGATCTGTGCTTTATTCTGGGCTTTCCTGAAGGCATGCTGCGTGACCTTGAGCAAGGTATTGATGAGGAGCCGTTCAGAGGTGCTGGGTACTTACAGCTCCCGCTAATGTCCGTTGAAGCGTTGTACACTAACGCGCCTGGGAAAACAGAGACACTGACCTTGGTGTCGGTCTGCCAGGCTCTTACAACTCTGACATTTCAGTGACTTCTGAATAGGTCAGATGTGCAACTGCTTTTTTTGTCCTGTTCCATAATGACTGCTCCAAATGTCCAGTAGTCCAGCTCAGGGGCTGTCATAAGGCTTATAAATTAGTGCCTGGACCATTCTCCTGCCAGATTTGCAGCTTAGCTCTTGCAGTAGCTGGCTGGTTCCTTCAACATAAGTAGAAGAGTGAAAATTTGCACACTTGAAAAAAGAACCAAAAACAAAAGCTTATTGTAAAGACAGCTGTATATAGAAAGAAAAAAACCTGCTTCTGAATATTGAGATTGCTGTCAGAGTTTAGAAATGGAGGTAACTGTTCTGCACAGAGAACCTTTCCCCGGCTGCCTGTGTCTGGGTGGGTGAACGTGGCTGCCTCCCCCCGTCCTCTACTCTCCAGACACCAGGAGGGAGAAAGCACGTGGAGCTCAGAGGGAAGATGCTGCTTGGTTCCAGGGGCCTCTATGAAAAGATAGAGCTCTGAGATTTGGGGGTTTAAGGGGCTACGCTTTTGCTGGCTCTGCTGCTCGTTCCTGGGTAGCTTTGCCATGCCTGCTTCTTATTTTGCCGGCTTGGTTTTCTCTTCAGAGTTGTTATAAATGAGAGTGGCTGTAGGATGGTCAAAGTGCAGCACAGGAAAGCAAAGGTGACGGAGGCAAGGGGGTGATGGGGCTTTCTGTGAACTGTCCTGGTTAAGTATCGGGGTGAAAAAGATCCTGGTGCAGGAACTAGCCATTAAGAAACCCAGGCTGGGATGTGGAAAATCTTTGGTCAGAAGAGTGGAGTTGCAGAAGAGTCTTCCCGCAGGAGTACTGGCAGACAGTGACTCCGTTCGAAGGTGGGCTTTCACAAATGGATGAATTGCAGAGCACGTGCCCTGCTGTGCAGGTAGATGTTTGCTGAGGCTTTAGCTCTTCCAACCCATGTCCTTGAGGTGTTGTAATCCAGGCTGAGTATTTAATCAGCCTCTGTCTGCAGTGGATGTAACGCCGAGGAGTGGAGAAAGCGTAACAGCCTGGAGCATCCCAGGCTGGAGAGATTTAGGAGTGCAGATGGTGAATGTGTGATGTGTGTTCGTTCCCACCATTTTTGGGTGATGCTTGCCCACTGCCTTTGAGTTGTAGCTATTTCTAGCTGTCCTGTTGTTGAATCATCCCAAACATGGAAGCCTTTGCTGACGAAAGGACTAATTGAGTGTTGCAATTTCCATTTCTTGGCAGCCTTCGAGGATATGCTTGAAAACCCCTTGAACAGCACTCAGTGGATGAACGATCCAGAAACGGGGCCTGTCATGCTACAGATCTCTCGAATCTTCCAGACGCTGAACCGCACGTAGAGGGGAATGCCAGTCCACTGTGCCACTTCCTACTGTCCCTCGCTTGACCCCCTCCTGCGTGGGGGGATGCATGGATTGATTGGGGAGGGGGGCGGATGGGAGAGGAGGGGGGAGATCCTGTCTGAAGGGGTCTCTCGTAGGATTGCTCACGTAGTTATGGCCAACTGAAGTTAATTGCCTTGTGGATTTAGTGTTAGTGGAAGAGGTTTGAAGACTTGTTTATGTTTTCAGGTATTAGGTTTAAAATAAAGTATATCAAAAAAAATAGGAAAAGGTTTTGTGAAAACAATTAAGAATCTGACTGTTGGAAAGAAATACGATATCACTTGTTAAAAAGGCCTGTGACAGTAGTTTTCTAGCCAGTTTTGCTAGCATCTGGCTAGTGTTTACAAAAGGTCACTGACCACTAGCATAGGATATTAATCATCTCCATACAGTATTAATTTATGGCTATATCAAATTATAAAATGCTTTTAAAAATTGATTCTTAGGAAATGTTTTTTAAAAGTTCAAATACTGGGAGAGCAAGCACATTTCTATCCAGACTTGTTTATCTTGCATTATAATTTAAACAGAGTAATTCAGAGGTGGAATTCTTTTAATAAATAGCATTACTTTTTCCTATTTATTTTCTGCGTTAGTGTTGTTGCAGTCCCGCAGCGGTTATACTTGTAGGAGACACTCTGTCAGCTACGTACAGACGCAGTGTCTGTTTGACAGAACTCGCCACACCGAGACCTGGATTCTCACGTAGGTCCCAGTTCATAAGTTCATACCTTAGTGCAAGGAGGATTCTATATTCACTTAGTGGTGTTTTTTTTAATTCTATTTTTATGTGCACGGTTTTGGAAAGGGAGACTTGTGGGTTTTGACTTTGTTTCAAACTTGTTTACAAAAAAGCAACTAATTTGCATGGGTTTTTCATTGGTGATCTGTAAAGAAGCAGAACCGCTTTGGTTTTTTTCTTGTTTAATGTATTTAAAAGCACGCTTGAAATTACCTTCTTTGAGATAGAAGTGGTTTTTCTTGACACTTATTTTTACCTTGAAAATACCAAGAATGTCAGGCTGTGTCTTTCCTATTTTGTCAGAAGACTGACTTGAGGTTTCAGGTAGGAGTTGGGAGCTTCTAAGAACAGAACGCGCTGTGAATATCCAGAGAGTTTTGGCTTGGGCTCTGCAGGTGTTCCTTTTTTAACAGTCCAAACAAAAATGTTTTTTGTTTTCAGGTTAGGGAAACATGATTGATACCTGTCGTGATCCCTGGCGTGCCTCGTGTTTTGCAGCTCTCTTTCGGAAAGACAGGCTAGGCAAGAGCTGCCTCTCCAGAACGCAGAGGAACCACGCAGAGACCCTGTCCTTAAACAGCCCGAAGGTGTCCTGTCAGACAGAGAGATCCTGAATCGCTCTGCAAGTCACCTTTTTGAGTCTTGGGTTTTTTAAACAAAAATGCAACGACATGCAACCCGAAACCTTACAACAAGTTTTGGCCTGAACTTGGCATCTGCTCCATGCTGTTGTGCAGTCAAGGCACTGAAGTTGCCAATTTCACATAATTAATATGAAGGGTGGGGAAATCGAAACAGCATGAGATTTTATCTTGACTTACTATCCCAGCATTTTTTTTTGTTATTTGTAAGTTCATATTAGGCTTTACAGTTCATGACTGCTGAAATATTTATTTCTACATTTAGAAATTCCAGGCTTTATAGAAATGCATCTTCTGTTCAAATTGGACATTAAAACCATTTTCCCGGACTCTTGCGAAGAACAAGTTGACAGCATGACATTAAATTCTGACCTTGTCCTATAGCTGTAAAAGCTAGGGACTGGATCCTGTGACCGCGAGAGTTCAGGACAGCCACTCACGAATAGTTGTGACTGAATGTTGTGAATGGTTTTGATTATTTTGCCTGCTTTTTTTTTCTCTTACTCCCTGAGGCTTTTTGCCTGTCATACTACCAGAAGACCCTATTACTTGAAGCTCTTAATGTTCGAGGCACGCGTCCTTCTCTGCCAATCAGTGTTCTTGTAAATATTCCTTTTAATGGATATTTTTAGAAGACAAAGCTGGAAAAACTACCCTGTAGTTCAGTGGGGGTTTTTTTGGCTTCTGAATGAGAAAGTGCAGGCTCAGACTTACCAAACAGATACTTGAGTAGCAGTCTTGGTCTTTGAAAGAATGTGAAGGCTTGTTGACATGCTTCTTGTGATTTCAGTAATACAGGATCAGACTCTGGAGTGGCCGTAGGGCTTCAGACAGACCAGGCAAGGATCATCTGTCAGCTTTGAGTCATCTGGAAGTTTGACATCTGGCTTGGTGGCAGAACCCAGGTGGCAAGAGTGAGCATCTTTGTACCGACACAGGACTGTTGGTGCTGCCAGGGCCGTGTGGATGATGAACTTGAACCAGCGCCCCAGCTTTTAGGGGGCTGAAGCTGGGGCGTTCCTGCCGTGCGGTGTCTGACCCGCTTTGGAGGAGCGGAGTGGCTCGCTTCGAAGGGTAAAAGTTCTGCTGCTCGCGTATCTCTGCATCAACCCCACAGCAACAGGATCAGAGCGTGATCCTGCCGGGACCTGCTAGTGAACTGTGCACGTTCTTCAGCGTCAGGCTGATCAGGGTGATAGAAGTTATCAGAGGTGCCTCTCTCGGTGTGCCAGAACACAGTCAGTGCCGCTGAATCTTCTATAAAGTGAGGGGGAAAAGCATCGTTAAAAGCATCGTTAAAAGCATCGTGCTTGCGTAATAGAAGAGGGTAGGAATGCCCAGGTTCAGCTACGTAACCTGATGTCGCAGCAGCATTTAGAGACCTTTGGGATAGAGGAATACTGCATCTTTAAAGTGCTTGTGGGCTTGACAATATGTGGTTATTTCTGGATTTTGTTATTCCAGAGCTCAGCATTTACACAGCTGAAGTGTTGGAGGGTGTGTTCTTCCTGGTCTGTCAGTCTTGTTGCTCGATACAGCTTTAACACAGCCCTGAGCTTACGTTTCCAGTGGGCAATGGCTGAAAGAGGCCAGAACTTAGGAGGTGTGATGTTTGCAGCAAGGCGTAGGAGTTGATTTAAAACAATCGAAAACTACTGTTGGCGTTGAACACTGAGGAACTGATCAAAACATGGGTGGTGGTGGTAGGGTATGAATTGGTAGCAGCTGGGGAGCTGTGTCCCCATCTCACCTGGGTGTGTTGTAAACGGAGCAGGGGGTTCAGTCCTCTGTGCTTGCAGAGGTGTTGGTTATCCTGGTTTTTAGAAAACCTGCAGAAAACGGAAAGATCACTGCTGGTGAGTCAGAACGTGCAGACGGGTCTCCAGGCACAAGGAGCGTGTGTGGTAGGAGCCTTACTGGGGATATCCTGTCCTGTTCCGTGTCCGAAGGGCAGAGCACTGGTGGGTCTGGTCTGTAGG
Organism: Syrrhaptes paradoxus; assembly: GCA_013400615.1. Taxonomy (NCBI): domain Eukaryota; kingdom Metazoa; phylum Chordata; class Aves; order Pterocliformes; family Pteroclidae; genus Syrrhaptes; species Syrrhaptes paradoxus. Next base: position 26,029 of record VZTO01018926.1, read on the forward strand.
CCAGTGAGAGGTCCCTGAGCACGTGAGAGTACAAGGTTTTGTTTAAAAAGAAAAAAAAAGTTTTTATGAGGAAGAACCACTCACAGGAGTGAGGAATTACAGGTTCAGGTCCTGTGCTTGCATCTCTGGTGTTCAAATCATAACTAGCAAAGACATCATATCATATTTCAGTGTCTCAATGTGATCAGAGAATATTTGGAAGCCTGGGAAATCAAGAAGTAAGGAAATGGGGTGGTAGGTGGCTGATACAACATCTGTTTCTTACAGTTCTAGCTCTCTGCCCCATCGGTTGATAGAGACAATCTTCTGCCTTTTGAAAATACAGGACTCTTGAAAGCTAGCGTAGCTATTTATTTAACTATATGTAACTTATCATTTTGTCATCGAAACACTGATATTTTTAATACAACTGTACTATAGGGAAGTTTGTTCTCAGGGCTTCGTATTTATACTCTCTTTGTAGGGGGATGTATTTAAAGGGATGTATTTGAAAAAAAAAAAAAATGCCAGTGGCCACTTTACAGCGTGGACCGTGATTGTCCTGACCTGTGAGGCTGAGCTAGCGTCACTCTCCCGTAGTGTCTGGTCCAGCCCAAAGATTCTGCCGTTCCTTCTCTCCTTGTGAGCAGCGACGTGAGTCTTTGAGATTGCTGCGTCGCTTTCTGGAAACGGTCACACAAGATTACCCGGCTGCTTCACAGTTCACTGATCTTTACACCGTCTCAAGGACGCTTCTGTTCTCCATGCAGCTGGAAAATTAACTTGCACGGTTTCTGAAGCAGTCGTCAGCGTGCTTCTGCTCTTCTGGGAGGGTGCAAGGCTCGCTCCTGCTGGAGCCTCCAGCTAATTGCTGCTTTTTGGCTGCTCGCAGCCTGTCGCAGACGTGTCCCAGAACACCCTCCCCCATTTCTTTCCTCACTCTCCTGGAACCAAACTTGTCTTTTGGAGATGGATATTCATATCTGAGAAACGCTTCAGTGGCTATTTAAATCCTTTATAGCTGGGACTTGTTTTTTTTCTTTTAGGCATTGCGATTCGTGGGCTGAGGATCTTTTAATGTATTTTGAAAGTTGTTTAAATGAGCATTGCACCAAACGAATGTATAGTAACTGTCAGCAAATATCTCCTGGGGGAGAGAGGCAGAGGTCACCGGGGATCTCTGCTTCAGTGGCAATTTTACAGAAGTGTGCCCAGGATAGTGAGTGTCTCATCCAACGTAAATACCCCGTTTTTGTACTTTTAATAAATAACATTTTTATTAACTAGCAGAATAGCGGCACTTGCAGCTGGGTATTTCCATCCGGTCAGAAGTCCTTGTGCTTCGAGGCATAAGCAAACCACTGACCCCATCCTCCTCTCTGGGCCGATTATCGTTCTGAAGGATTTGTGGTGGCTGCTGTCAGGGGCAGGACAGTGGTGAGCCCGGCCAGGGCGGCAATCCCCGCGTTCCCGCGGAGGAAACGGCGAGCGGCGTGTGTTACGTCCACGTGAATGTGCTCTCGCGGTGGTGGTTCTCACCTGCACCCTGACATCTAGGTGTACAGAAAGGGGAGGTTTTGGGGACCTCTTGCCCTAGATCTTGAATGCAGGTCCTGTTTGCAGCACGTGAACTCCAATAAATATCCAAATTCAGGCAGGATCTCACGCACAGTTTTGTATCGTGCTCTGGGGAGAGGGAGGAAATTGGATCACATTTTAACCTAAGCCCCACAAAACAACGTATCCTTGTTGCAGCAGGTAACAGAGGCCTGTAGAGGTTTTTAATTTGCATTTTTTTTATCGTAGTTTAATGAACTGTACAAGAATGATTTGCTATCCGGCACTTACCACAAGGCAGCACCAGTGAAATTAGATCGCAAGGTACTGACTTAACAATTTTCATTTCACCTGTGTATAGGATAATTAGGTAAGCATAGGATGGTTTTTGTATGGCACTGACACAGACGCGTGGCATGCACAGCTGTTTCTAAGATGTAACCTTACTTTTATGAAGCTCAACTCGGGCAGATGTCCCCGAGCCGGTGGAATTCGGGTTCATTCTGGACATGCTCGCGTGGGTCGCGGACCTCTCCATGGGAAACCAGCAGGCTTTGCTCCCGTGCAGCAGCCTCTTAGGCAAAAAGTAAGAAATGCTACTGACGTGTTATCCTTTTAAACAGTCGCTGTTGTCCCCTGAAATATGTTCCTGGGAGTTACCGAGGTTGTTAGCAAAGCCGGAGCTGTTCAGACTGACTTTAGCGTGTGGAGAAGTCGTGCCCATGAGCAAGACCAGAATGAACGCTGAGTCTTTAAACCCGCTCACACGTACACACTAAAGACACTGATGTTGTGTGTTGTAAATTTATAATATATCTTAAAAATAAAGGTTTTTTGATTTATTACAAGGTGTCCTGAAGCATCATTTTCAGGAGCAGCAAAGGTTTATGAATCCACGTCGGTCGATGTTCCGGGTATCTGCAGACTGACAGAATTGCTTCTCAGAAACCTTTCGATAGCGGGTCAAGAAACCTGTACCAAAATCTGTGCAGAAAATAGCTGGCTTTGCTCAGGAGCTGGTTTTGAACCTGGAAGTTATTTCTCTTATTTTCCAGGAACGGTTGCGTTGGTAAGATTCATTGCGAGGGAAACGTGGAACAAGAGTTGGTGATCCCCTGCGATGGGCTGATGCCACGTAAGAGGGATTTATCTCGGTGGTTTTTGACTAATTAATTGGAAACCTTTTCTTTCACAACCAGGGAACCCTCGCTGAGGAAAACAGCTCGAGCAAACGCCAGTGCTGGGATGCAGCAACTTGCAGGTGACGAAAGCGAAATGTCCTTGCTGCGGCTGTTGGGCAAGGAGCTGGGAAGCGCCTCGGAGCCTTGCCCGTGTGTGGGGTTGCCTTGGAGGCAGCTGATTAAGAGCGTGAGCGTGTGAGGTTCTTTCTCTAGAGGAGAGGTGGGGTAATTAGCATTTTCACACAATGTTCAGGGCAAGGAAGAGCTCCTGCCCGCAGCCTGTTTGTTTAGCACAGGTTACGGCAGCTGGTGAGGAGTTCAGGGCAATTTTTATTGCGTCCCGTGAATGATGGAGGATTAGCGTGAGACAGCCGGGTGGTGGTTGTCCGCGCAGGTTTGTAGGTGTGCTGGAGTTAAACATGGGTATTCTCTTGGGCCCCTGATTCAGATTTCCTTCACAGATCAGCAGTAGGCTGCAGGACAGTTCAAAGGTCCAGCTCTCCGATAATTTAAAAT
>VZTO01018927.1:0-12020 GCA_013400615.1 Syrrhaptes paradoxus
TAAACCCAAATACTAACTCTCAAATATCAGAAAGTTTTCACTGAGGAATTAATATCAAGGAAAACCTGCATATTTTCAATCCCCACAAAACTCACGGAAATTGTTATTTTCTTTCAGTTTTCTAGTAGCAGTTCCTGTACATTGCAATACTTGCACTTAAAAAACCCCAAGGAGATAAGCAAGAGAAAACCAGGCTTTTCCTAAACTCTTTCCTTCCTGTTGTATCAATCCATTCTCTTCATGCAAGCTATTTTAAATTCTAATAACAGATACCCTTAAAATATTCAAACGTATCATTGCAAATTTCTGTCAATGTGATATTGTGGTATTCTGCAGTGTAATTTACTTGGCTAAATTGCAGGTCTTTCCTCATTTGTTTGGTAAAGCTTTCGTCTCCATGTCATCTTTTTCTGCTGTCTGATGGCTCTTTACAACCTGAAGCTTTGGCATCCTTCTTGTTCTTGAGGAATCCTACCATTACTTTCAGTGTTTGACTTTTTTTTTAAATTTTTTTTTGGTATTAATACAGTTGATAAAGTTCAGTTACACCCAAATCTTGGAAAAACAGAGTATAGACTTTACATTTCAGCTGGAACATTTTTGTAACAATATTTTCATTAACAAGATCTTGACACCATTCAGTTAAATGCATCTTTTCCTGATTGTTTGCATACATTTTTCTGAGAAGATCTATGTTTGCAAAACCCTTAAGTGATTATTTTAGATTCCCTTCATTCCCAATTTCTTTTCCAGTTGATTCTCTCTGAACATCCTGATCTGTGATCTGCACTTTATTTTGATTAACCACACCATGTAATTCACTCTTTGTTTTTAATATCCACTTCTCAAAGAAGTCTTTGTTTTCCTTCCATCAAGAAATCAAGTTTACTTTTTCTTTAGCAGTTCTTGTATTTTTATCTTTGTTTCAGTCATCTGTCCAATTTCGTCTTTCCATTTACAAACATCTTTAGTGGAATCATCATCATTATAAGTGAAGTTAGCAGCAATCTGGAAGGATGTCCCACATTTAAGCTGCAATAAGAAGAATATTACTGACTTTAGGTATGCCCTTCTTCAAAATAAATTCCATTCTTTAAATTTGGTTTTGAGATGAAAGGTTTTAATTGGGAATGATAAGGACTCCCCAAATCGGTTACCAAGTAATGATTTATTCAAGCTTATACAGGAAGTGTGTTCTGTCATTGTGAACACAGTAAATATACATCAAAGGTGATCTTTTCTATTGGTGCTGTTTAAAAGAAGACACACACACAAAATCAAGGTTTTCTTTCTTAGTAAAGGTATGTGAGAGTGTTAGTAAGATTTCCTCCTCCGCCAGCCTCGCAACTGCCAAAGAAAAGTAGGGGTGGCTATCCTACTGTGTTAGTACACAGAAAGCCTACATGACCTGCTAGCACACCTGCCTGCCTCTGCTTACTGAAGAAAGTAGTTTGGCAAGAAGCCCGAGGTAAAGGGTAAATGCTGGGCCTTTGCATTTTCTCAGCAAGGCTCCTGCCCGCCATAGTCAAGTCTCTATAGAGAAATCAGCTTTGGCCAATGTCATGCTTTGGGTTTCCATGCGGTGTCACAAAATGAGACCACGGACAACAAGGAAAGGAATTGGGATTTTGGCAACTACATACGAGTGCATGATGCTTGGGACTGAAGGATGTGATGAGTAGCACATAATTCAACACAAAACCTCTTGGTAATGTAATAACTGGCCCAGAATTTGATGACTGCTTGTTAATTATTGAACAGTCCCAAACTGTCTGACCAAAAACCTGCCCTGTGTCTCCTCAGCTGCTTGTTCCAGATGACTAATAGCAACTGTTTTTGAAAGGGGTCCGGGAATGTCTTTTCAGCTCCTTTATTTTTCCACAGCTCTAGCCAAGTGTCTATGTACCAAGAACCTGAAACTGCAAGCCAAAACCTCTCTTTCCTGGTACTTCTTCCACAAACAAATTCTCTGTTAGATTCCAAATACAGCTGACACTGAAATATACCAAAAAAAGAGGCTTGAATAGAAGGATTCTTCAATTAGATATTCTGTTAACATCTTAAGAAATATGACTTCTGCATTTTTTACCATTACTGTAAGTAACATAGGGAAGAAGGAACAAATACAAAATATCAATCCAAACATCAAAAATTTTTAGAGGTGACATACCAGGTTTTTAGCTAATCAGCTGACTTTCTTCAGCTCTTGTCCCTCTTTTCAGTATGACAGTTACCTCTGTGGCCTCAAATACTCTTCCAGTTGTAACCTTTAAGTCTGACCTTCCTGTTCCCCCCCCTTTACAACTCTTATGCCACACAAACTTCCTGACTGTGCTATTGAAATAATATTTGTCACAAGAGATACTCCAAAATGCATGCTTTACCAGGCCAAGGAATACACTGCGTGGCTGTTTCTCTGGTATTTTGTCTGTATCTTGTCTCTGTGCATGAAGAAGTGGTTACAGATTCTTCCCCAGCTTTTGCTCTCGGAGCCGTGACATGTCCATGATTGTGTCTGCTCTTAAAGTGATGGTAAACCAGTGCTGGCTGCATTAGGAAGACCAGCTGTGCTGATTTTAGAGATTTAAGCTCTAAGATTTGCATCATTATTTACAAAACTGAGCTGAAAAAATGTGATGATTTAAAAAAAAATCCAGACATCTGTCCTGCCTTCTTTTTTTATGGGTATCCATTCTCTCATCTCAATAGTTTCTTTGTTTTTATGTCACCAGATACAAACTAGTGTCTGAAAGACTGATAATGTGATTTGGAGATGCTCAGTGACTTAAAGCTGGGTAGTTATCATGCAAATTGAATCTGCAAAATTAACCTGAACTTTTTCAAATACAACTCGATTAAGACTAGTCTATAGATAGAGGCTGTGTTGTCTGCTTCCCAGAGTGGATGAAAGGCTGCTGTGCTGTTGTACCCGTGCAAGGTATGACTGTCATGCCTGGGGCCAGCAAGACAGGCACTGATGACCTCAGTTTAATGCATGAAGGAAACTGTGCAGACCAGAGTGAGGTGCCACCTGGAATTATTTTCAGTGCATTGAACAGGTTAGACACCACATACTTAGCATTTTCATTAGATGGTGGACATCTAACTTGCTTTGAAAAACCAAGTAAGCACATATTTAGCATATAAATATTTCTGAACGTTTTGTCCTCTTGTTCAGTATAGGTAATACTGCCTCTATTTAATAAGACATTTTTTATGTGCCATTTTTTTCTTTTACATTCTGTATCTGTAAGGATTCCTTCAATCAATAAAATCATGTTGATTTTCTACATTTTAAATGTATTTCTAGTTTCCACCAGAATACAGAGTGGCACAAATCCCAATTAAGAAAAACACCTTTGGCATGCCAATAAGTAAAGCAGCATATGTTGTTTTTGAATAAAATGGAAAAAAAATGCAAAAATTAAGATGCTGGTTTTAAATCTCTTGGCCTTAAAAAATTGCTACAGATAATCAAAATAATAGTTAACTTTCCAAGCTGCTGGGAAACTTGAAGAGATTAAATGGAGCAAACACTATGTGGCAGAATTATTCACTCGTCCTTGATTCAAAGCAGGGTATCAAAGGCATGAACCACAGGACAATGTTTTGATAAGAACTTGGAGTATCTATTGTGGGAAGAAAATGTTTTTTTAAATCATGTGTGATTAGGGTGAAATTTGGGATTGGGTACCAGTATTCTGTGCAATACACGAACTTCCTGTGTACATGTATCTTGAGACAATGCTCATTTTTAGGCTTTCATTGATTTCACTCAGTATTGTTATTCAAAATGTTTTTCAGACATATTTCTTCATGCAACACTTAGAAATGAAGAAATATTCAGACACTTTCTCTTTTTGCTGCACTGCAGGCAATGCAAATGGGAGAGGTCTGATGGGAGAGGCCAGTCATCTGGGATGTATTACCTGTAGGTGCTAGAAACTGGGGCAGCTCAAAAAATTGTCCATATTTTTAGACATTTATTTGAACCCTCCAAACAAACTAATAACTTAATGAGTTTCATGTGTCCTTATGCATTTCAATGAGCAGGTAGTGTAAACAATATTTCAGTTCCTATCATTGTTGATGTATTTCAGAAATTGAGTATGTCAATCTTATAATGTCTATGCCTAAAAATTAAGAAAACTGAAAAAGTTTCTGTTAAAGAACGAAGATGGTTAACATACTCTGACAAAAGGAAGTAAACATACAGAAGAAGTAAGAGTTTAGCCATGTGTGCTATTGAAATTGAGATTAAGTGTCCAGACAGAAGCTTATACAAAAAAATGACAATAAGAAATATTTCACAGACTCCAGAAAGATTTGGTACACTGAATCTGTTCATAAGTTCTAAAGACTCACTGGTAGAAAAAGGATACTTCAAAATGCATAAAAGCAGTGAACTGAATATTAATACTTATGAAACTACAAATACGAGTAAGTGGATTGCAGATTGGAATGTATTTGGTCCAGTTTATACATGTACAGTTCACAGTTGCCATTTTTTTCTTGGGCAATATTTTTCTGCTATCTCACTTTCTCTGCCCTTTGTCCAATTCTTTCTTTTAGTGAAGAGCATGCCTCTGATGATAAAGTGCGTGTTGCTTCTCCATGTTTCTTCAGTTTAACCACACACTAAATATTAACCAGTGTCATCCAACTATGATATAGGCAGAGCTATGTTAGAAATTAAAGATTTACAGTGTATATGTGGCTGTATGTTTTACTCAGATAATCTTTCCAGTACTCAGTGGGTTGGAGAGAAACTCCATATGTTTGATATTTCTTTCAAGATAACTGAGAAAGAAATTAATGAAAGAAATGCAAGTAAGAGGCATTGATCTTCCCACCTCTTTCTTTTTGGATCCTTCCATACATCTGCTCACATAAATTCTTTTGGTTCTGACGTTTCAGCTGTTGATTGCAATAAGAACTAACACCTCATAGGGAGACAATGAATCACTTAAATTTTCAGATTGAGAGTGACTCTCTCCAAAGAGGTGCTAATGAACAATCTAAACAGCACAGATTCTGAAAGCATCACACTTGCTCAGTTGTACCTAGCTTTATAAACAAGCCTTTGAAAGAGTGAGGCCACTTCTCTGGTAAGGATCAATTTTGCAGCAATGATATTATCACCATTTTCTCTACATGGGCTTTAGAGGGTGCTTTACGTGTTTCCACTAATGCTATTTTTGATCTCACAGAACAGGGGAAAAAATCAGTCTCTGCTAATTTTGCATTGTCTTCCTTGAAGAAACCTTTAGTACTTACCGGCTTCAGAAGAAGATAAATGTTACAATTAGCTTTTTGTTTTTCATTTAAAAAAAAAAAAANTGGCTTCAGAAGAAGATACATGCCATGGAGCAAAAAAGAGAGTTATTTCCACTCCTTCATTTTAATGTAATTTTCTTCTTTGCCCCATCCAGTACTGTCCCAGAAGCACATCCCTATCATACTTTCAAACTAGTGTGGCAGTCTCTGAATCCTGATTTGTAATATCACTACTCACTCTAAGAGAAGGTATTATATATCAATTTAATTTAAAATAGCTGGTTGTGTCTTCTATATCAATGCAGATTAAATTAATTAAATTATTGAAAAGTTGTATGTTTGCTACACAATTTCAAACATCCACTTTCTTCCTGAATACATTTCCCAGAACACTGCATGTATGAAGAGGATTTGTAGCTCCTATCTGCTGTTCAGTATGTGCTGATCTCTCAGTTCCAAACTCAGCAGTATACCACTGATGAATGGTATGCAGAGGGAAAAAAATCCACATTTATGTTGTAGCCATTTAAATATATATTATCCTGAAGTTAATAAGTTATCCCTAAGAGTATAAACCTTTGTCGAATATCCTTATTTTCTCGAGGAAATTGTAATCTGTGTTTATTTCTTTCTGTAAACCCACAACTCCTTCAAGTAGACTAGATTGCCTTGTCACTATAAGTCTAATGGCATCTGGTCTGCTGGAGAGAGTTATTTACTCAATCCTTTTTCTTATTAAAGCATTCAGCCACACACTTATAAACGTGCTGTCTGTACTGAAACAGGCATGCAAATTTCAAAAAGCAACAAAAATCTGAAACTAAGAGCTCATTATAAGCAAAACAAATTGTTATCAGAATTTACTACTATATTTAACCTGTGACTATCACAAATTGCAAGAGGGAAATGGGAAAGCTTTGCTTACTCTTAGAATTCTTTTTAATGAATCAAATTTCCTTTCTGCGAAAATGAAACCTTATATATCAATGCCCAGCTGACCATGAATAAAACAAGTTGAATATCTGAAATATGATCTCAAACTATAATAGCATATAGTAGCTTTTATGTTTATTTCAGAGCACAGAACAATCTAATTGAAAGAACACAATATTTCAGAGTTCAAAAATGTACAATTTTTCTATTTTCCAATTGGTAAGTTTCAAGCTATTTGTACATGATCTTCTGTCTCTAAATGAAAGTTCTAACAGTACATTTGCATCATCTTCTCAAATAATAATAATGTGCTTTATGATGGAACTACGTATCTATCCTTGATGATAGAAATAGTCTTTGATTTGGGCACATAAGTATTTGCACAGTTAATTCAAGACATAGAATTGTCCCAGAAGGACTGCAGGCTCGCTTGAAACTACTTATTTTAAACAAGACCTGTATTCCTCCTCATAACCTCCACTACCTTGGTTGAAGAACATATCACATCCTCCTCAGTAAACAGAAGTGACAAAGTTTGGGAAAGATCTTCCTCTTCTCTTGTGTACATTTTATAAGTGACTTTTTTTCTGGATGTGAGTTTTTTTTAAGTAATAAAACTCTCTCTCCCTCAGCCTTTCAGTGGGATCTGTAGATACTCAGGACCCAGGTGTGTCAGTGTCCACAGCCAACCTCAGTTTATACCTCTGTGTAACCCAAAACTGTCATCTATCACAAGTTATTACAGCTGTCCCAGGGATCTTTACTAATTGGTTTTAGACAACAGACCCTGCCAAAGCAGACAGCTAAGAGCAAGAAACGAGCAGTTTTAAACTACATTTTTATCACATCATTTCCTCTATTCATCTCTTGCTTTCTTTTCTTTCTCTTCCAAAACTAGGCATCCCAAAAATATGAACTAGATGTCAAAGACAGGTAGACTTTGCACTGACCCCTCCAGGGGAGCAGGTCAGCAGGGCTCCTTCCTTGGCCAGCCCCGGTGTGGCTGCTGAGTGCTATCCACAAAGCTCTTTCTGCAGGTTGAGGGCAGAGCAATGCCTTACCTGTTGATTTTAAGCCATAGTTAAGATTTCAGATCTAAAATTTAGCTTTGCAGTGAAATAAGGAAAAACAGAAGGGAATGGGTGGTGAAGAAGGAGTCGGACAGACACATCAGTCTAATGGGGAATCTCAAGGCTTTTGGTTACCTTTGTTCAAACTCAGAGGATGAGATCATCAGAATCTGATCTGGTGTGAACCAGCAGAATCGCCTAGGTAAGAGGGATAATACTGACTACTCCAGCTGCAAATCTTGTCTGCAATATATTTCCCACTCCTCCCTCTCGAAGTTTATTGAACTAAGCTCACTTAGAGGACAACTAGAGAAAAAGAACTAGAAACCTTCTCCACCTCCACCTTTAATTTAACAGAACAAACCTAGGATTATTCTTCTTCATGGTGTTTATGGTCTGACAAGCATCCCGTTGAGACTCTGCCCTATAGCTTGATAGTACAACTTTGGATGACTGCTTTTAAAACCAGCTGGTGTGTCTGGCCTTGCTACTAACCTATCTGCTTGAAGCTTGTGCATATTATCTGAGGCTAAACTTCTGTTTGCAGTGAATTAGCACAGCTGAGAGAGAAATCTCATGCTATCTTACTGATCCAGGACCGCATACTGATGAGAAAGAAGTCTTACCTTTTTAGTGTCCTGGAGCTAATGCCTATCTTTCAGCTTATTACTATTATCATTTGTATTGTTATTTTTGCAAAATAACTAATTGATTTTTGCTTTCTTTTGTAGGATCTTTTACAGAGACTTACGAGCTTAAATACATGTTATTTAGATTTATAACACATTTTCCTTAAATACTTTTTGATTCCTGACAGTGGTTCATATTAATTAAAAATTTGGAGTGCTTCTCACACTTGTGAATAACTTCGTCACTTTCATCCACATAGCTGATGTCAGGCTAACTCTGCCTTAAATATAACAGACTCACACTGGATCAGGAAATGGTAACAGTGTAAGAAACAAAAGATGTAAAATCATAGAATCATAGAACGGTTTTGGTTGGAAAAGACCTTAAAGATTGTGTAGTTCCAACCTCCTGCCATGGGCAGGGACACCCTCCACTAGACCAGGTTGCTCAAAGCTTCATCCAACCTGGCCTTGAACACCTCCAGGGATGTGTTTCTTTCCAGCAATGCAATTAAATTAATGATTAGAGTAAAAAGTGCCTCACAGACAGTGGGTCTTCTAAGAACATTGCTTATTCAGTCTTGACTGGCATCTCTCTGTACCCTCTTCCTCTCTTGGAGAAAATGTTGTTTTGCTGATGGAAAGAGACAGCTTACAGTTTACCTTGGTGTGGGGTATCCTCTGCTGATATAGAGTTGTTATCTCATGCACAGCCTAGTTCCTAGAAAGCTGATCTCTCCAGGTCTTCGCCAGGACCAGTACTCTCCAGCAATGTCTATGTGGTTCAGTTGCCCAAGAAGGCAACAGATCTGCTTTTGGTGCACCCTCACAATGCATCAGCAGTCATGGACCTGGTCATGAGCAATTCTGACCTCCTCCATCAGTGGGAACCTGTAAATCAAGTTACCAGTCCATAGCCTCTGCCAAGACTGACAGACAGACAGCTAATGCCTGTTATGACATCTTTGCCTTGTCACACCTGTGCATAGAATGAAGCCAGTGATCATCTCTTGATTACTCTCATCCTCAGTTAAAATCCCCCAGTCACCTATAAAAAAAAAACAGACCATGTGAACTATAAATTAACATGCCTTCTGGATAAGGCATTATGGGAAAACAGCCTTTTGCAGCAGGTAGTAATAATGTCATTTGCAAAATACAGTGTAGCAACAATAAATATAGTTGTCTGTAAACAACTCTTTCAAATGAACTGATGGTGTAGATTATTTTTGAAGCATTAAGTTTGGTAGATACTGAAATTACAGAAGTCATTTGGCAAGTCAGTCTAAGGTTTCCTTTATTTATGGTGATCTATAATGAAAACATCTGCTGCTACTGTTATCGTTCTTCATATGTTCCCTTCTGCGCAGCATGTTTTTTTGGCTATGTGCTGAAACACAGGCTATGCAGGAGGCTGTAAAATAACTTAACTGCTGTGTTGATGCTTTCTTGGATCCCATTGACTTTCTTGGGAAGCCTATAAACCCAGTCAGAATGTAGAAATTTGGCATACCATAGGTGTGTGAAATGTTTGGGGACAGGAGAAGGACAGGAGGAACATGTGGAGCTAATGAAACAGAGAAGAATAAATTCACCAGCTCAAAGGCAAAGCAGATACATTAACTGACAACTGTTAAGGTGCTTTGTAAATACTTTTAACTAATTCAAATAACAGCCAAATAAACAAACAAACCTTAGTACTGATACATGCTGAGGAAGGAATACTTTTTTTGGTAGGAAGAGATGGGTAAGTGCACCAACAGGGGGAGAGGGGCAGAGGAGGGTTGACCTCCATCCCTCCACTGTTGCTTTGGATTCTTGGCTGATTCTGTTCTACAAACACTAGACAATACCACAGCACAGAGAAACAGAGGAAATTAATGTCTATTGTAATAGTAAGAAATTCAAGACTGAGCTTCAAGATGGATTACTACTTTTCACAGGTGGTCGAAGCTGCTTGGCTTGCAGTCCTCATACCTTACACCCCACCATCTGTTGCCTACAGGCACACTTCCAGTCTTTTCATATGGCTTCATTATAGCTTGGATTTGCTAAGTACTTATCTCCTTTTTTAAAAAAAAAATAAATTTATTTAGCATTCCCTGTATTTGGAATGATGGATAATGAAAGTAGGCTATCAGTGTGTTAAATCTGTTTGCCAAATTACTACTAATATTTTTTAAACACCACACTATTTACCAGTATCCCTTAGATTGTATTTACAGACAACGATATGGGCAGTGTAGTTTGTTTTCTCTTGGAGTTTGTTTTTTTTAAAAACTAAAAGGGTTAGAAAGCTACTTGGAATTACATTGGTCTGATTAGTGGGGTTAGTACATTTTCAAATTCACTGCGTTAATGTAATGATAAATAAAGAAGACTAAAGACGGACTCTCAATAAACTGTTAGTATTGCATTTCCAGCTGTCACTGATTTTGCTTGAGAATATAACAATTATCAGATGTCTAAACATTCTGATAGTAAAAGACCCTAAGGGAGGTAAAATTCTGAAGAAGTTAATTTAGATAAAAAAATTCAAAGCTTGTGTTGACCCTGTCAAAACCATTTTGCTACATAGTATTTTCATTTCTAAGTGGATGTTTTTCTTCTTGGAAAAAAAGAGAAAATATATTTGGGCTAATAAAATCCTAGTCATATAAGCACAATGAAGAAAATGAAAGGATATGTTTTAATTGGGCATGAATGGCTCAAGGGTTTATTGCATATGAAAGCTTTGTAAAATTTACTGTAATAACTCCTAAATTATTAGGAATAAGAAAAATATATATGAAATTAGGCAGAGCTTTTAGAATTGTTCACCATAATTGTAATGCTACACATAGTCAAGACAGCAAGGTCACTGCTGTTCCGTCCAGATGTGCTTCCATATCCTGTGATGAATTGTTTCTCAATACTGCATTAATTTGGGCATATGTGTTCCTGAAGGAGATCCACCAAAGGATATAATATATATTGCTGGTAGTATTTGTCAATTATCTTTCCCCGTGAAGTATATCAGGTTTTGTTAATGGAAATCACTCTCCTGGGAATAACGAAAACCTTCATTGTCTATAAAGGATATGATGAAAATCTTATCTTTTTGGCATCTTGGCCTTGGTATAGCAACCCAGGCATCTGGTTTGGGGGACATAGGGGTTGAGATAAGAAAACAAAACCACTGCGCTCCTAGTAGGAAGTTGGATTAGCGTTAGCAGATCTTCAAAGAGTAAGTGTCTTCTGACCCTCAGGTAACCCAGGTACTGCTCTGATTTCCAGTGTCTGAAGTGAGCATAGGAGTTTATATGTTGGGTAGTGAGATTGATACAGTCACTGAAACTGACTTAAAAAGTGCTGTGAGCATTCTTGGAGTCACAAGTGAGCACTCAATGAATTTTCATCAGCTCCAGCATTAAATATCATCTTAAAGTAGTTGGATGTTTTTATGGTTGGGGAGGTAGGAATTTCCAGTTTGAATTTATGCACATACAGGTTACTTAAAAACTCATTTATGTAAGCACCTGATTTTTTTTTTTTTTTAAGGACAGACTCCATAGTGAATAGCTACAGGCTTTGGCTCTCCTTTTTAAAAGGAGGATTGTTTCAGACACAAGTTGAGGGATGGATATTGATGATTCCATGCTCAGCTGCTGCTGAGGACTTTACTGTCTGAGACCTGAGCATGGAATTATTTTGGTGATTACTTGTAAGTAGTAGTGAAAATAAGAGTTCAAGTGACATAAAACTTGATAGGGTAAGTGTGCTGCAATGTTGTTTCAATAAATATTTATCAGACACTAGACAAGGCAAGAGTTATCTTTAAAATCATTCTGCATTGTGCCTAGTTTTCATAAAAATTAACAATATTTAACACCATACTGTCTAAATAGTGTTCCAACACTTTCCCCACAGAGGAGCTGGAGGTGCACATTTGACTTAAAGATTTCCATATTCATGTAAGTCACTGAAAATAATTTTAAATATTTATAGGGATGAGAAGCAATAACTTCAAGAGGGAGTGTAAAACTGCAAGCATTGGTTCCTGAGACTAAAATATAAAGTGTAATATCCAATTCTGTACTTCTGTAATTCCCTCAGAAAAAAAAAAAAAAAA
>VZTO01018928.1:4639-21818 GCA_013400615.1 Syrrhaptes paradoxus
GGCGGATGCCCCCGCGGCGCCCCGCCGCCGCCCGCGCTCCGCCGCTCCGCATCCTTCGGGCGCCGCTGCCGGAGGGGGGGGGGCGGCCCGCGGCGCGGGACTGCCACTTGCTGTGGGGATCAGCGGGGCTGGGCTGGCAGGGATTCTGCTGGGGAGCCAGCAGCGGCCGCCCAACTCCGCGAGCGCTCAGCTCTCCGAGCGAGGACGCCCGGCTATGGGAGGCCACTCACCGGGCGCCTCCACCTCGGACAGCACCCCAGCGCCGCTTCCCCGCCGGCCCTTATAGGTGTACGCCAGGCAGCTGCCGCCCTGTGTGGCCGCCTCGCCTGTCAGTCAGCCGGCAGCCATTCTGGGGCCGTGCGGCGCTCAGGTAGGCGGTGCCGCCACCGCGGAGAGGCGTCGAGGCAGCTCGCTTCACCTGCCGGCGGCTCAGCACGGGGCGCAGGAGCCGCACTGGCAGCCCCTCCGCTTTCCCCTCGGCCGAGGGGTGGGGGTCACGGGGAGGGAACCAGCCCACCGGGGGCTCCACCGCGCCGGTGCGCGGGCGGCGTGCGGCTTGCGCGGGGAGGGTGGCAGCGACACCTGCTGGCCGGGCGTGGAGCGGCGCCGCTGCGCTCCGCGCCTACGATCCCGCGGGCAGAGGCCGTGGGGCTGAGGAAGGGGTGCGGGCTGTCAAAAATAGCTCCGCCGGGAGGGGCAGGAGAATTCCCAGAGCTCTGAGGAAGGCGGCTACGGACAGATCTGCAGCGTGTGGGCTGACGGCTGTCAGGGCTGTGTAGGCGGGTCTCGCCTCCCGCAGGTGTGGGGCGGGTGGCGGGGACACAGGCTCTTCAGGACGGGGCCAGCCGCGCTGCCCCGGGAGGGGAGCGTTTGGTGGAGTGAGCGCACAGCGTTGGAGTGGGAATGGCCAACTTTGTGTTCTGGGGCCGTGGGACCCGCAGCCCGGCCCTGCGTGGCCCTGCCCCACTCCCCGGCTCCTCGCGTGGGCTGCCCCGCGCGTCCCCTCGCCTTACGCCCGGACACAGAGCTCATCCTGCTGGAATGGGAACTGAGCCGCTTCCCTCCTCCTTCAGCTGCACTGCCTGGTCGATTACACTTCTGTAACCGTGATCTTTCCTCCCTTGTTTCCTTGGTGTTCTGTCCATCACCTGGTTTTTAACTCCACGATGCTAATTCCCACTGCTGCCTTCAAAACTAAGCCCTTAATCCAGTTGCTTTCAGCGCTGACCTGCAGAGCACTTGCGTGGAGCAGAAGCAGCACTGGCTGATCACCTGGCTTTGCTCCTGCTCTGCTGAAATTGCTTTTGGAAACGCCCAGATGTGCTGAAGATGTAGTTAGGATTTTCCAGACAAGCTGTCAGTTATAGGGCCATTAAGATCAGTAATAAGCATCTAGTTAAGCAAGGCATTTAAACACGTTTTCTTCGGCAGAAGTATGCACCTGCTCAGTATCTTACTGTTGGATGAAGGGTTTGTGACAGGATGCAGTTAGTAGGGTGAGTTTTAGAGGAGATGATCCATGACAAAATCTCCTGATTACAATTAATTCCCTTCTGGTTTAATATAAAAACACCCTTTTGGAATTCAAATGTGCAGGCGAAAAGAGTAGTAAAAAGAGGATTTTTTTTTTCTTTCTCCCACACACACATGTGCATGCCCATCCTATAAGGAGCAGATTTCAGTCATGCAGAATATATAATCTAATTTTAAACCACTGACAAAATATGCTCCTTAAAGCATACTCTTATTTTAGAATTATTTGAAACTATACTTAAAGGAATAGTCATTCTAATGTATCTAAGTGTACGTTACATTTGCAGTCCGTATACCCTAGCGATGTAATGCACTTTGTCTTTGCCTATGGTCACCTTTAATAATTATAATACCACATGTGAATAGGAGAGAAAGCTATAAATACTTTTTTTTTCTCGTTGAATACAGTTGAAGAGGATATTCACTACTTAAGAATAATTTACTTGTACTGAACTTTCCCTCAAGTGAGGGGAAGCATCATATACTGAGCAACTTAGAAGCTGGTATTTACGGGTTTAGCACAGCACAGGCAATCTGTGCTTCCAGTCCTGCACTGAACAAATACCTAAAGATGCATCATTTGCTGTGGATAAGTGAGAATCGGGGCTTTTGACAGGAGCAGCTGTCAGGAGTGAGCTAAGCTAACATGGGATCAGCTACATGGGGAGATATCAATGGCAACACAAATAAACAAGCGTTTTTTTTAATGGTGTGTCTTTGCTGATTCTTTTCACTGACTGTCACAGACTGCTCTAAAGGAAAGGTCAGTTCCCTGGTGGGACTTTGCTTCGCCTACTGTAGCCTGACTGTTAATATCTATCTAAATTGCACTAGACCTGCTAAATGGCCACGTTCACACATTCTCATGATAATAAAATATCCCTTTAATGTACTTGCATAGTAAATCCCTTCTGTTCCCTCATCTCCTCATAGTGCTTCCTAATGCCCTTCTCCAGTAGCACTCACCATTACCCAGCCCCCTTGTCCTTCACTAACACCTCCAGAAGCTGTTCTTAACCCAAAGGTTTGCCAGGAGCAAAGACCCAAATGGGTTAGGGCACTCCACTGCAGGGAGTCTCTTCCTTTTCTCAGATACAGAAGGTTCTCTGTGTCCTGTCTTATCATTTTGCTCTGTCTTTTTGCTCTCTGCACTACTGAGTGAGAGGATGAGAGGTTAGCTGGAGGACTTTCTCATTAAGGGTGCCAGGTTCATTGTTCAGCCTTGTACAGCTACGTAGCAGAGGATTCGAAAAGCCTTTCTTTATCCTCTAGGGTTTCCTCCTGCAGTCAGTTCAGCCCTGCTCCCGAACAGCTATTGTGTACAGCCAGGTCCAAAATGAGACACAAACAGATTTTAAGCCATTGTGTATGTGCATCTCCTTATGTCTAGGTAAAATCTATGCTGTGGGACCCAAAGCCTACCATTCATTGTCCAGATCTAGGGACTGGCAATAAGGAAAGACAGTATCCTCCTAGATTAAAGAAATCCACCAAATACTTTATTTACATGATGTTACTAGGGATTGGAAGAGATGTAGGAACCTTCGATCACTGTATTTTTATTTTAATATTAAAATGCACTGATGATTTTGGCCTGTCATTTGTAATCAGTCGACTGTGTCAGAAATCTGTTCAGCTGTGACCAGCACAATGTGAAAAATGGGCCGGGAGTCCCTGAGAAACAAGATTATTGTGGCTGAATAGTGTTTCCTCTGCTTCTGCCTCAGTTCTGCCAGAGGTGCTGCTTCAAGCCATCCTCCAGCAAGGAATCAGGAGGCACCTGACCACTGTCCTGCACAAAAAGATTTTGGTTTATCTGAACTATTTGCAAAGCAAGAATCATCAGAATTACTGCATTGTTAAACCCTATCGGGAAGAAGGAAAGACTGTTGTTAACTGTGAAATCTATTTTAAAACTCATTTATTATTTTTTGTCCTAAGCTAATTAGGTGATATACAGAGTATACTCACTAAGATTAAGTGCTAAGACTTTGAGAATGATGCTTTGTATTTCTCTCACAAAACAGAAACAAAATGTTTCTCAAAATCATTGATTATGGTATTCAAACACACATGGAAAATAAAGTGGTTTTAAAGTAAAAGTAGTCTTACTTTTAGCTTGATTACCTAAAGAAATAATGTTCTTGCAGTCATATTTTTTGTCTCTCTGATGAGTCTCTTCTGTCTGCCCATAACTTCTGATCCCATTAGGTGGTTTCAGCTAGGTTTGACAGCAGTGTGAAGGTCTCAAAGCTTCTGCAAGTTTCTACAAATGTTGTGAAACTCACAAACGGATCAAAGAAAGCAACCCACGTTCATTTTTGTGCGGGGGAAAAGCTCCAGTTTCCCAGTACAGCACTCCTGCACTGCAGCAAGATTAAGCTGTCTTTGGCAGGGGTTTATCCACCTTTCTCTCAGACAACTTCCAGTCAGGTGGACTGCACAGCCACCTTGTTCCAGATGTCATCACCTTAGGGCCAAGCATAGGGTGAGTGGGTTCCATAATACACCAAAGTCTTCTTCACTTTCTTTGCTTTCTTTGCTTTCTTCTTCCCAGAGCACAATCACCACATGCTATTATCTGTCTGCAAAATACCACTTTGGCTTACTCCTTTTTTTCTTTTCTCTAGACTAAATTAATCAAATTTCTTAACAGGCTGAGCTTTCTAAAACTGTTGTTGGTCCTGCAGTTCTCTTCTTGACTGTCCATTTTGTTAGCCTTTTTCGATAAGTGTCCCAGACAAGGCCTCCTGCTATGCATCTTCTGCAGGCTACGTAAAATCTCTTCTAATACACCACACATTGAGGTCTGCTTGCTTTTTCACCTTCACCACAGTACTCACCGCTATTTGAGTCTGTAACGCTGTGTAATCCTCACAACCTTTCACAAATATTGTTTCCTGGTTATCCATTCTCTGTTTTTATTTGAGGATTTGAGCTCTGCTTCCCCTGAGTAGTACTTTGTACATCTCTTGGTTGAATTTTACCATACTGATTTCAGGCAATCTCTCTGATTTTTCAAGATTATGTTTAATTCCTATTCTATTCTTCAAAATGCTTTTCATTATCTCCTTGTTTCTTGTAGTCATTTGCTAATTTTATGACTTCTTAGTTCCTTATCCAATTGGTTCATTAACCTATTTAATAGAATGTAGCTGAGATCAGAACCTTTCAGGAACCTACTTGAAACATCCTCCTGGTTTGGTAGTACACAACTGATACTTAGTTTTTGAGAATGACTCAAGAGGCAATTGCTTACCCACTCATGATCCGCCTACACCATATTTCTTTAGCTTACTGATGAGAACTTGATGCTAAGTATGCAATGAATGTTGCTGATGCAGACATACAGCACATGTACCGCTTTATCACTATCCATCAGGTCAGTTACGAGTCAAAGAAGAAAATTCAGTTTGTTTCATATGGGATTTTCTTGACAATCCCACATTGGCTAATTTTAGTCAATCTATTATTTTCTAGGTGATTGCTAAAAAGTAGTTGAATAGTTCTTTTCTGAATCTTCCAGGTGATATGTATTTCATAAGCTTCTTTATAATCACTCTCTTCTCTTTTTCTGAAAATACATAGTATGATTTTTTCCAACTTTATACTCTTTCTCCCAAACACTTGAAATGGCAAGTGGTAGTATACGTGTGAAAGATCACATCTCCAACAGAAAACGTTATTCTAGATTAGGAGAAAATTATCAGTCAGACAACTTATTGATGACTTTAACTCCTAACTGGTTTTGGAAAACTTGCATCCGATATGCAGATGTACCTAATATGTAGATGCAGACTCTGCATTTTAAATAAACACTGTTCAAAAGCTTTGTAAGCTCATTCACAGTTGGGAAAAATAAGGGGATGCTGAACTTAATGTTGCAAACACAGTCTATTCTGCTTGTACAAAAATCAGAAATTATTTGAACGCTGGGAGACGTGTCCCACATATACTGAGAGCTGTTGGTGCCTTCAGACTCTGTTGCAAGGACACACAGTGCAGTGCACTTACACAAAGGAGAGCAAACCTGCAACTCAGAACACACACCAGTAGTAGTCAGATCCCTGAGACAGTTTCCATGAATTTCTTTATTTTAAATTAAAACAAAGGTAAACCAGAAACATCTCTGCCAATAAAGGCAGAATACAGCCAATGGAATAAATTACTAGCATAGTACCTGGGCTGCCCTTGCAGAGTGAATCCCACTTCCCCACAACTTCTAGTATAAACGTTGTGCTAAATAAGGACATTAAGTGGACACCCCAAATAATGGGATAAGAAGAGTTAGTGTTGTATCCCAAACGAGATACTAGTGTTTCAGTCACTGTGTTATGAAGCCTAAAAGCTAGCCTAAATCCCTAGCCTCTGCAGCAGAATGAACAGCTGAGCTCAGCCCCTCGGCCGTCCCTGGGAGAGCAGTAACACATGGAGGAGGAGTGCTTGCTCCTCTCCTGTTAATCTGTTTTAGCTGCAGCAGGAACAGCATTTAACTGCAGCCTCTTGTTCAGACAGTAAAAAATACTTCTTGTGCTTAGCCACATAAACTGTGTATTGGGGTATAGATTAATGGACATCTGCCAAAGCACAGCCAGAGGTGGTGGTACCGCTCGTGTTCAGATTAATAGGCAGAGCCTAGAGCATGTCTGTGCCAAGTGAGAGATGGAGACCCTCCTCAACAAGAGCTTCACAACCACAGCTTTGAGAAGACAGCCCAACAGCAGACCGGCAGCTGGTCAGGGCCGGAATGGAGCAGGCAAAAAATTAATAAAGGGTAAATGCACTAAGATAAAGGGGGAATCACCTGAAAAATAAAGTTTAAAAAAACCTATAAGCATCAGGAGAATTAAATTTTACTATATTGAGTAGCTAAGTTTCCTATGAGCACCTTGTCTTCAGTAATGAACCTGCTGATTACAATGAGCATCCTAATCAATATAGTGCTTTTTAACAGCTTAATATACATCCTTCAGAACTATCAAGGAAAAATAATCTGCTGAATAAGAGCACAGGCAAGATGGGTTTCTTTGTTCTCCTATGACAAGAATAACATTCATATTATTTCTAACAAGACCTTAACAAAACTAATTTTTTTTTCAAGCAATATATCATTAATTCCTACTATCCTGCCAAAGTCTTACCCTTTTATCCTAATTCAATCTGTACAGCAATAAAATGCTATCTATTATTTTTTTCCTTGCTTTCTCTCTGCTTGGATTTAGGGCACTGTAAATTTTTTTGAAGTTTCAAAAGTGTGACCCACAGTGTGATTGCAGGGTCACTTTAGATTTAGCTGTATGTCTGGATTCCATATTCTTCCTCCCAATTATTCTACCACTGACTTTTAAAAATGCATTTCAAAACTAAAATCATCTTGTATTTGCTTTCAGTTACATAAAATAGAACAAATTGTCAGCTGATGTAGATTAGCATATCTTTACTGAAGCCAATGAAATTATATTAATTTATATAGATAAGTATTTGCCCACTCACCTTACATTCAGAAGGCAAAATCCAGAATTCCTATTAAAATATTTCAAAAGCCTACATCCTGTTACATTTTGTTCTAAGAATCTGCAGATGTCAGCTAATGAAAATAAACTTCAAAGGGAGGAATAATTTGAATTAATTTAGAGCTAAATCACAATCTCAAAAGAAGTTCTGTTCGGAAATGGTTGTTTTATACTGTGTTGTTAAGTAGGTATCAGCCTTTTAACAGCTCTCCTGGTTGATGCAGAGCTGTCCACTTGAAACAAGAGGTAAAGAGCAGATGCTACTGATCATGGACCTTGAGGTCTGAGGCAGCCCTTGCTTCAATGCTCATAAAGTATTAAAAATAAAGTCTCAGTTAAGATGCTGCTTTTTAGTTTTCTTCTTGGAAAAAAACAATATTTCCCCAAGAAAACTAGATTACCCTCTCTCTGCTCCTGTCCTTCTGCCCCATGCCACACTCAGCAGTGAGGCCAGCACTGAGGTATGGTAGATAGTCTGACTCCTGTTACCGGTGAATGAAAGGGAAATACCGACGATATCAGAGAGGGAAAGAGGAAGAGGAGCTAAGGAAATTTCAGTTTCTGACCCTTTTTTAAATAATCTGTAAAAAAAAGAGGCTCTGTTTGACTATCTGTCAGCAAGGACTAAACTCTAGAGGAGAAAACTAATGAGCTTGAAGGCTGTACAGTGAAATGGTGATAATATAGCCTCTTGTCATATATACAAGGCTCCAAAACGCCCGTCCTTTTGATTTACAAAAGCAGTTTTAATGGACAAGAGGACACATGGCTGGATAACCCTAGAGCAAAGTCTTTGATAGTTGTACAAAACCTATAAAGCAAAGACAGCAGACAAGCGAGATTAAACAGGCATTTGCCACAGCAGTGCTGGGGGGAGAACTCTGTAAGGTTCATCCAGACTCAGGAGTCCTCTGGCATTGAAGAGGGAGGCATGACACGAAGAACTAAGGCAGGCAGTGGATAAGAGCAGACTAGCAAACACACTTTCAGTCTCCACTGAGACTGCCAGCACTGATGCCCTTTATCTGCAGCTGTCGCGTTCGTATTTCCTGATGTGAATCACTGGTCACTAGGACCTGGAGTGAATCATGATGCACAGAACGACATACTTCATACAGATGGTAAAGGGGTCTTGTGAGGATAAGAGCTTTTGGTCTTTGAACTCAGAAAAAAAATCCCTATAGATGAAGAAACCTCTTCAGCCAATGCGACATTCCCCTAGAATCCTCTTCAAAATGAATGCCAGCTCAAGCACAGAAGAGAATTTCTGTACATTTCTGTAAAATTGGAGACACTCGAATCTATTGTTCAACTGAGCAATAATGACACTCAGGAGAAAGTGCTTGTTGCCCACTGATTCCAGGAATCAGTGGCTTCCAAAAAGACTGGAAGCTAATGCGGATAAGGTAGAGGGAAGATTCAACCATTATTGTCAAGAGGAAAGCTACTTCAGAGGAACATTTCAATTTACCTTCTCTAGAAAGAGTGATGATTTCTCGTGAGAAAAAAAAAATAAAAAGCTACTTCATAGAAATAGAAAAGAAGGATAACTGGTTTTCTACTCACCTAACCTCATTCTGCAGCTCCTCTCCCTAAGACATGTTACTGTCAGTAGTTCGGTTTTTGCATTGATTATCTCAATTCTTTTTCTAAGGCACTTCAAATAAAGCCAAAACAAAATTATGTGAGTTACATGTTAAGTTATAATTTCAAGGACATTTTGCTCCTATGTGGTTTTCAGCTAATAGACTGTTGATATTTGCTAAAAAAAAAAAAACAAAACACAACATTAATTTAGGGGGAAGCCCACGCATCCCGGTACTGTGTGTGCAATGTGCACAGACCATCTTCTGCAAACTCAGTTGAGTCTACACACTAAAACACTGAGCAGAAGGAGCTCAGGTAGCTAAGACAGTAAGACAGAACCCCTTAAGAATCAATATGCTTCTTGATCCCCACTGCACTCCAGAAAGGGCTAGGTCACTTGTTCAACTGGTGTCTCTCTTGGTGACTAAATGCAAGGAAGCCGTACCAGTGTGTCCTTTTCCAAGAGGATAAGTCATAGGCCACTGACTGTAGCAAGTCATCAGTAAGAGGGCTTGCAAAATGCTCATGTCCCCTGTGCAGCTCTACCTGGTGTGAAAGGCAGTCCGGCAGCTTTCGGAGACATACGATATTTTTGCAAGGCATAAGTTTCCTTTTCCTTTACTGAGATACAGTAAATTTACTGATTATGGGCAATCTACATAAGGACATTCGGTTCTTCATATAAAATGGATTTTTTCAGTAGCTGTAAGAGAAACCATCCAGCTCCGGATAATTAATTCAAGCACCAATAACATCTTACAGAGACAATGACTGGTGGTAGTGAGATAATCCAGGAACGTATTTTCGCAAGTGCTCTGTTTTTAGTGCTGCTTCCCTATTCAAAACCTACTTTTTTTTTCCCAGCTGATCTGTCTAAACTCCATCTTAATTTTCCAGTAGATGTAAAGGCTAAAATCTATCTACGCTGCACTCTGTAGTAAACCTCGCTCAGATTTTGCCAGAATTGGTATCTTAGCATACACTGGCAAAGCAAACACATCGTCAAGTTCTGCACTGGGCTGATGTTGTCCCTTGCCAACATTTAATGAAAGAAAGTGGAAGATACGGATAGCATAGCTTTTGACACTGTAAATCCCAAGTCCTTGATCCTGTCCATTACATAGATTGAAACAGCAGCTGGATAATACTGTAAAGACAGCTCAAGTACATCCATTCCATGCTGCTGGACAGGACTTGTGGAAAATAGTCACCCTTCATATAGAACCATGCTGAGGACAACTCAGGTCAATGTCTTCTTCTACTTACTTGCAAGAGAATGTCTTCTAGTTTTACCCTGCTGGGATTAGAAGATACGTAACCTTCAGCTTTGCTCTCAGCATCACTCATTTGCAGCTAATATTTTCAGCAAGTGTAAGCAGCCTATGCATCACTGATTCCTTTGAATCTTGATGGTTTAGTTAAAAATAATTTTGGAAAGTGGAACTTGGACTCTTTAGACTTGGGCAATTCACAACATTTTACTTTTTTCCCCTCACATATCTCAAAGAGTTATGTTAAAAGATATGTAAAGCATCCGTTCTCTTCCACAAATAGGAGAGGTATCTTCTGTTTGATAAGCCAGAGCTTATCAGCCGTCTTATCTCAGATCTGCTATTTATACTGCCCTTCTGCAAATGTGTTATCACTGCCCTGCACACTGTTCTAAGGCATTTTCGACAATTTCCACATCCAAAATGAGCACAACCCAGATCAAATTTATATAGAAGCTGGAACTCAGTCTTCACTTTGGATGGCTGAGCGTGGGAGTGTGTGCATGTATGTGTATTTGTGTGGGCGTAGCAGCATTCATTTCTTAAATTTTGTTCCTGCTGTAAAATTGACTCGTATAGCAGTTTATTTTAATACCAAATTGCAAGGTTAGTTCATTTTACAAGATGGCAGTTTAACACATCGGGAGAAGGAGGGAGAATAGATTTTTCCCAAGATCTGCAGTGTCTGTTCTGCTCTGTAACAAACAGAGCAGAACAAAATTCTGGTGACCATTCTGATGAAAAAGTGAATGTGCTCAGTGAGCCAACAAGCAGCAGTAAGGGAAATCGAATATGAGACTTGATAATTTTTTCCTCTTCCAGCTATTCCATCTGAATTTCTGACATTTTATTTAAGGCAGAAATATTGTACTTAAGGGGGTTTAATTTTTTTTAATTAAATATACTCAATTAGTTTGTGAAGAAACATTTCTCTGTAAAAATCGGCTGCGATACTTGGTGAGTTCATTCTTTCCCTAAAGCTAAAATCAGCTGTAATAGCTTTCCTCCTAACTATAGAAAAAAACATTCTGTAACTTTGGCACTTTAATCTCCACAAAGGCCACATAGAAACAATCACAACAAATGAAGATTGAAGAATGAAGGCATGCTGGCTTTAGGGCTCCATTACGCTCAAAATGGGAAGAGAAAGGAAGTATGTCCTCAGAGCCTGCATAGTACTGTAGCTTATGCTACACAAAAATGAAACACTGAGCTGCCTGCAGCTGGCTGGCGTCCCACTGTCTCTGCAATTTAAGGCAGAAGGAGTCTCCTTTTCTACCTCTGCCCAACTGAAAAATTTTGACTTGTCATTTTGATGTACCTGTTGGGTAAAATTCACATCATCTGCACAAAACCCATCATACCAGCGCTCTGCAGGCTCTTGGTGTCAGGGTTGCTTTTCAGGCTGAGCCGGGAGGGACCTGTCGTCTAGGACCATATATCCCAGCAGCCCCACCCTGACCCAAGCACCAGACTGGGGTACTGTTGGCTGGGGTTCACCAAGGGCTGCCTGAGGTCCCAGCACTGTTAAAGGAGAAGGGAACACCCCATGACTTAAATCTGGGAGCAGTGCTGCAGATACATCTCCTGCTGCCTTTTCCTTTGCTATGAATGCCAGTTCTGTACTGATGAAATGCCACACATCAAACACACCAAGTACCTCCATTAAACTATCAAACACTGCAAAAATAATCCAACAATGAAAAAAAATCAATTTCCTTCACTCATCTTCATATTCTGTTTAATAGCTCTAATCTTCTGATACTAATTAAGTTCTTTGCTTTCGTCTCTTCCATTGCACTTCTATGTATTTATCTGTACGTGTACACACACACATACATCAACAGCTTTGAACCCTAACTGGATTCCTTTTCTACTCCAACCCCCCTACCCCACCTACATTAACTCTGAAAGGCTCCATTGCTCAGCTGAGGCAATGCCACAGCAACTGTTTGGGAGGAGGAAGGTGCAGCTGGCTTGCACAGCTGGGAAGGAGCAGGGGAGAAGGCAGGTGGAAGAGCTCTTTCAGAATTCCTGTTATGCCCAGGACTAGTGCCTGCTAGCTATAAACAAAGTCTGCAGTGCTGAGAGGTAAGGGTTAAGTCAGCTGAGGTCCAGGGCAGGTATTCTGACTGAACCTTGCAGTGCCTTTTTTTTTTCCTGCACCCTGTGAGCTCCACAAAGGTGTGTAGCTGCTACCAAGCTCTGCTGTGCTTTCCACTGCTGTTCGCCACTCTGCCGATGTTCACCTGTCACTTTGCTCTAGGCCATCAGACTTGATAAATTCCTATTGCAAACAGAAGATAAGCTCTATGTTTAGCAGAATGGAATTATACCAAGTCTATTTTCATTTCTGCTACCCCAGAAATATGCATTATGCATATATTTTACATTTATGCCTGTTGGACTCAATTCTGCATCTTCCTGTTAGCTGAAATGATTACCTTTGTTTTTGGCAGTGGCGGGATGATGCTGTATTTACCTGAACAGGATTTTAACTCATGACCCCACTCAGAAGTTTAACACATTCTTCTTTGAGCCACCTTATTTTGAATGAGGATGTGGAAGTTGGTGTGGTCATATCAGTAGCAATGGTAGAGCATCCCCCAAAGTCCTTTAATCTTCCTCATCTCTTGCAGTTTTGGCCCCTGGGGAGGAAGGGGAGTCATCTGTGACAGGGGGAGCAAGGGCACAGTCCTGACAGCAGCACCCAGCCTGACCAGCACCACTTCCATGGCAGTGTTTGAGCATTAATGCCAACCTGGGACCATTCCAACAGGCTTTCTGGACACAGCCACCCTGGTCACTGGTCTGAAAGCATTTATAGGTGCAAGCTGCACCAGGGCCAGTTGGCCTCTGAATGGTCCCTGGGACATTTTGCAGGCATAGCCTGCAACTCTCATCTGACTTTCCTATTTTCACCCCATAGGTTCAGCCATTTCAAACTCAGCTGCACATGCTCTGTCTTGCTCTCTGCATTCTCATTTGCAGCCAACTCTTGGATGTTTCCTCTTTGATTCCTTTCCTGCCTTCAATTTTGCCAGTCCACCACCTCTTACTGTCTTCCATTTCTTGTAATCTGAACACTCCTTCAAATTTTCTCTACATTTCTGGAGCTCTTCCATCTTTGCTATCTCCCTTCTTCTCCTTTCTTCTGTTGATTCTGGCGGCAGCATGCTGGTAATAGCACTTTTTGTTGGGAAGCAATAACATATGGTAGGAAAGGTTTTAAATCTCAGAGTTCTTCCTTTTCTCTCTCATTCCTTTTTCTCTTGGTTATCTTCTTCAATGACTTTCTTTCCATGTCATTTCATATTCATTTCCCACATCTTTAGAATTCACCAGCACCCTGCTATTCCCTCTGCAGCTTTGCAAGCTCCTTTTTTTTCTCTCTCTCTCTTTTTTTCTCTTTTTCTTTTTTATAGGCAGCGGCCACTCTTAATCTTCACAGGAACTATTCATCTCTGTGCAACACCTGTCATCTTTCGTGCCTCAGCTTCTCATTTTACATCTGGTCTCTATTTGCATAGTCTAGTCTTCAGCTGGGTTTCCTGGTGCCTTTCATAGCTTTCCCCACATAATTTTTAATCTTTTCTCTGCTGCTTCTCCTTTCCTTTTTATCCCAGAGGCAGAAGGGCTCTGTTAGCTAGTTCTGTTTTATAGGAAATTTTCTTTCAACATCAAAGAATACCAGATTGCAAATACTGTTAAAATTAGTGCACAGCTCTCTAGATCCTGGCGAGTTATAGCATTGGAAAAAGATTTATGCCCCAATATTTCTTATTCATCCTTGTTTTTAGTGCCAATCAATTTTGTCTAGCCCAGAGGTTTTGGCACTCAGTTTGTCTCTTTCTCTATGTCTGTATCTCTATGTCAGTTTTAAAAATCATAATTTCCCTAAAACCTTTCCCTTCTGTTCTCAGTCACTCACTTTTGCCACTAAAATGCACACTGAAACTATAATTCTTGTTCTAGGACTAAATAACTCCTCAAAATCCCTCAGTGGCGGAGCTCCCACAGCCTTCCCGAGCAACGTGACCCTGCCCCACTATCCTTGCTTGTCCTGTTGCAATGTCAGCTTTTTTTCTTGTACCAACAAAGTAGACATGGTGAACTATTTGCTCCTTCCTTTTTCCAGGTACCATTTAGGATTTGTGCCTATGCGCTTCCAGCCTTCCCTCCTCTGGATTGATTCACCGCAGGGACTTCAATCTGTTTTCCTTGTATCTTGTTTTCTAGAGCTCTAACCATTCTTGTGTTCTCTCCTCAGGTCCCTCAGGATCTCTGTCCCTGCCGGATTACTCATACCAACACACTGACACTGCTTTACTGAAGGGAAGCCTCTCTATTAGTCTGCTCATTTCCCAGTAAATTTTATCCTGACACTGTTCTGTATTGGAGAGGAAGTCTCAGTGCCCAGGTATATGGTTTATATATGACCTAAACATAAGTATGAATGCTTTTTAATATATATAGAAGAATTTGAAATAATGCTGATATCATATAGCACATGCTTGCTTCACTCCTCTGTCACCCTTGCACCACAGGGTATGTTGCTTTTTCCTAATAGTTCTCTGGATTCCCTTAGTAGTGTCTTTGGGCTGAGGGTGCCCTTGGTTTCACTGTCTGTTCCTCTAGACTGCAAGATTTTACTTCTAAGTAGCTCATTTCATTTCCACTAGCAGTTTTCTTTCTCTCTAAAAGAGTAGGAGTTAGTTACAGGTTTTGTGTTATCCAGCAGTATTTCATTGCTAGACTTTCCTGAAGACATATAAAGAGCCGAGCACACAAAGTTCAGCGCTGTATTTCTGTTTGAAATAACAGAAGGATATAAATCCACCTACAACAGTGACCTTTCAGGATTTGCAGCATTAGATCACATTGAAAAAACTCTGATGGATGAAAAATGTAAGTGTTAGGGAAAAGTAATATCTGGGATCCCTGGTGTAATGTTTGCAAGAAAAGATTTTACAGCAGTTATTTTACCCTTTGAGTTATTCACACCTTTTGCATCTATCCTCAGGCCAAAGTGCTCAAACTTCTCCATAAAAAGCTCATATTTGGTCAGATTTTTGCTCTAATGAGATGCTGGCTGCCTGGGGTAGTTTTTTCTGAGAGTCCTGTCTAAGTTTTTCCTGTGACAAAGGTTGCAGCTAATGTTAAGCCTGTAATTTCCTTACAATAACTTTGTGGCTCCTGACAAGACTGTAGGAAATTAGGATGCCCTAAAGGGCAACACAGTAAAATGAACGGTAAGAATTTTTTCTGAGTGATAAGTAAGATTTATTGGAGGTGAGTGTCCATCCACAGACACAGAGTGTGTTACGGTCACAGCGTGAACTTTTGCACTGATGTTTATTACAAACTCCCCAGACAGAGAGTCTTTTCTGCTTTTTAAAACTAGTTTAGACATTAATCTGAGGAACTATAAAAGCTGAAATTCAACTTTTTATGTTAGATAAATCCAAGAGAATAAGCAAAACCAGTTCTTTCACCCAAGATTCCTTCATCTCTAGCTTTGGTTCAAGTTTTGCTCTCAAGTCACACAAAGTCAAATAAGTCTTTCTAAAACTTGTCTGGTCCCTTCTTTCAGTAGTTCAAACAGCCTTATACAGGCTGGGGATGTTGTCTACCTTGACTTTAGCAAAGCCTTTGACACCATTTCCCACATCACTCTCCTGGAGAACCTGGCTGCTCATGGCTTGGATGGGTGCACTCTTCACTGGGTGAAAACTGTCTGGATGGCCAAGCCCAAAGAATGGTGGTGAACAGAGTTAAATCCAGTTGGAAGCTGGTCACAAGTGGTGATCCCCAGGGCACAGTATTGGGGCCAGTTCTGTTTAATATCTTTATCAATGATCTGGGTGAGGGGATCAAGTGCATCCTCAGTAGGTTTGCAGATGACACCAAGCTGGGCAGGGGTGCCGGTAGGAAGGCTCCACAGAGGGATCTGGACAGCCTGGGTTGATGGGCTGAGGCCAATTGTATGAGATTCAGCAAGGGTCAGTGCTGGGTCCTGCACTTTGGTCACAACAACCCCCTGCAACACTACAGGCTTGGGGGAGAGTGGCTGGAAAGCTGCTCAGCAGAAAAGGACCTGGGGGTGTTGGTTGACAGCCGGCTGAAAACAAGCCAGCAGTGTGCCCAGGTGGCCAAGAAGGCCAATGGCATCCTGGCTTCTATCAGAAACAGTGTGGCCAGCGGGTCTAGGGAAGTGATCATCCACCTGCACTTGGCACTGGTGAGACCACCCCTTGAACACTGTGTTCAGTTTTGGGCCCCTCAACACAAGAAAGACATTGAGGTGCTGGAGTGTGTCCAAAGAACAACAAAACTGGTGAAGGGTCTAGAGAACAAGTCTTGTGAGGAGCAGCTGAGGGAATTGGTGTTGTTTAGCCTGGAGAAAAGGAGGCTGAGGGGAGACACCTTATAGCTCTCTGCAACTACCTGAAAGGAGATTGTAGCGAGGTTGGTATCAGTCCCTTTTCTCAGGTAACAGGTGATAGGACAAGAGGAAACAACCTCAAGTTGCACCAGGGAGGTTTAGACTGGATATTACGAAAAATTTCTTCAACAAAAGCATTGGAACAGGCTGCCCAGGGAAGTGATTGAGTGACCATCCCTGGAGGTATTTAAAAGACATGCAGATGTGATGTTTAGGGACGTGGTTTAGTGGTGGACGTGGCAGTGTTAGGTTTATAGTTGGACTTGATGATCTTAAAGGTCTTTTCCAACCTAAGTGATTCTGTATTTACTGAAGCCACTCATGCTATGGTTTACATACAGAATTTGTTGTGCTCTTTCTACAACTCTGAAAGGTCATACTCCAGTCTTTACATGCTATACCTGCGCTGTCTACATCTTTTTTATGGTATTCGAGTTTGTTGCCAGGGTCAGAACTTGAGGGGGGATTTTTTTAGCCTTGTATCTATTCCAGCTAGCTTTACCTACATGGGGATTTGGTGCAGTAGTGACACCAGTCTGGTGTATAGCACTCCTGTCCTGAGCCATTTCTTTGGGGCTTTCCTTAAAGCCTGTTCAATATTTCTCACCACAAGACAGTATTTCAGATCAAGTTCTGCCAGCAGGCAACATAACTCAGATCATTTACCTAAGCCAGACACAAACTTCACCCAGAATGCCATCCCCTCCAAGTCACATTGGTTTCTTAAATACATCTGTATCACGTATAGCTTACAGACTTACGCTTACATCAACCCTTACCTGTTGAAGTTTCATAAGACAATCTTTATTTGTGAAAGGCTTGTGCACTTC
>VZTO01018929.1:815-15376 GCA_013400615.1 Syrrhaptes paradoxus
GTATGTGGCCTCTTACAGCTACAGCTCAGGTGCCGCATTTGTGGACCCAGTTTTCCTGTATGGTTGAAGGGCAGAGACATGTCCAGAGTTATTGGTTCAGATGGAGACCCTGTCATACAGGACAAGAGAGATAAAATTGCTGGCTTCCAGACCATGCAACAATAGTTGAAGTATAATGTGAAGTTAATATGAATGAAATCATAAAATTTGGCTCTTAACCCAAAAATGAAACACTGATTTGTGAGTTTTTTAACTGCTCATTTTGTTAAAAAAATGGTAAACCAAAATGATTCAACACTTCCAGAACATTTTTGTTCCCACGCACTTCTGAATTTACAAAAATGTTTTGTTGGGTTTTTACTGTTCCGATGTACCCCCCAAAACAGTAATATTGCCCAAGGGATGGAGAAAAACCACATTTCAGTTATTTTCATAGAATATTTTATCTAAGCTATGCATAACAGATGACAGCAAATGTCATTAATATTAACAGAATTGGATGGGGGTTTTTTCTGCTTTGTGAAGTCTTATTTATCTCCATGCTTGGCTCTAGGGGGGGAGAAAAATAGTTTAATATAATTTCTGGTCCTAATTTAATCTTTGCTAGTCTCAGATGGTCTCCTATTCTCCCATTGCAGTGCTTTAATATTGACCTACCTTAAAGATATTGACTTTGTTTGTTCCCTTAGGCTTTTCACAGGCAGAAAGATGGATATCAATTATTCAGCAGAAATTTTCTCCCTGACAAAATTTTCCCTTGACATCTTAACTGAAGACAGACCTCTTAACATACTGATTTCTTGCTTCGTTTATCCTTCAACTTAGAAAGAGTGTCTACTAATGAGTTAACTAAGCTAATAATTTCTAGCTCTTCAAGTTTTAATGTGTTACTGCACTAAGTTTCAGAATGAGTTAATGTTGTTGCGGAGGTAAAATTTATAAAGTGTATTAGTCTTGTAGTCTGTCAGCTGTAGTGCGATTTCCAGTGGAAACTTGAGTTAAATATGGTTAGGTGGGCATTTGTATAAAATTCTCTCTGAAGCTACTTACTATAAGCACACAGACCACCTGTGTTTTTATAGCTGGCAACTGACCACTACTTAGAGTGAAATGGATGCTCTTGTCTTTATCATAGCTGTGGAGGGAATTCATGCACATGTGCCCCTTTCAACTGGCCAATAATCCTGGCAGCCTCTGGGATGTGGGATAAGGGAGCAGAAACAAAAGCCAAAAAAGAGAGGAACCAAATCTAGGACATGGAAGCTAGCTAATGACGAGTAGTAAATTGCCAAGCGAAAAGGCATGGAGTTTAAATAAAAATAAGTGGGATGGAATTCTGGCTCCATCACAGATGAGACTTTTCATGAAGGGTTAGGATTTTGTCCTTGTAGGTTGGCAGGAGAATTCTCCATCCTCTNTGTGCTTCCCCCTTGCACTAATCAATTCTCACTGAGTTCTTCCTCTAGATTTTACAAGTTCATAAAAAAATAAACAAAAAAACCCCACTTAAAAAAAACCCCAACAACAACACTGCATGTGCCTTCTTATCTCCCTACATGGGAAGAAATTATAGCAGCAACCTCTTGCTTTTCAGGAACTTTTATACTAGTAGCTACCTATTGCCAAATCCACTGTGTCTATTTTTCTGGATTTCAGGGTTTTTTTAAATAAAATGAGTGGTTTCCCTGACATCTGATCAAATCCTTTCTCATTCGCCATCTGCTCCATATAATATTTGTTCCTGTTGCTACTTGGCTTTTATTTCTGTGGCCAATGGATACAGTAAGGGCTTGTAATTTTATTGTTGGCAGAAGGTAACACAACTCTCTCATTTACATTATGGCTTTGTTTTTCAAAATTTCTTTTGTCTCTTACAATGTAGAGCACTACTTTAAATTAGAATTTTTTAATTATGTCCTGGGTGGATTTGAAACCTAGTATCACAGTGAGCATAAACCTCTTGCAAGAGTTTTATTCATCAAGTTTGTATATTAATATTGATTTTATGTTAGTTACTAATGAAGCTTTTGCTGTTGTCAAGGCACTAATGAATGCAGAAGGGAAAAGGTAACACTGTAGTATACATGAACTTACTGGAATGACTCTTCTAATTGATGAGTTGCATTTCATCACGTATAAAAGGCAATTCTTCTGGAAACTGTGGATGATGTGCTTGGTTTGCTTGTTGCTTCTTCAGTAATGAATGAAGAATCTTCTATCAGTGCTGGAAATAAAAAAACTAAGAGATGGCCTTGGTTATAACTTCACAGTGCTGAAAAGATCATAGGGCCTGGATGCTTGCCTTGAAAATATCTATATAAATACATCTATTTGGCCCAATTAGAAAACAAAATACAATTCAGAGTTCCAAATTTTTGTCTTGTGTTTTCTAGATATTGGAATATCTACAATATACAAAGGAGCTCCTAGTGTATTATAGATATAGCAAATAGATGTCAAAATTGGGAATTGATCTAAGCTATATCTGTTTTGTAACAGCTTAGGTAACAATCTGTGACTTAACATTCTGGTTAAACAAATAATTCTCCTGGAGAACAGTGGAAAACCTGACTTCTAGCATATTTTACTATTTCATCAGAGTCTATGTTAAATAACTCAGAAGCGGAAAGAACAGAGATTTGAGTGGTACTTGTTTTCTTATAAGTCTTGCATTAGAGATTCCTCTGACAAATAAATTTGTGGTCCTGCAGTGTCTTGTGTATCTGTATTTAATAGGGTAACTAGAAATAATTTTTTTTGTTAAAAACCAGCAGTATCTTGCATTAGACCCCTGACACTTCTTCCTGTTAGATTCCAGTCTGTTGAGTCTTGGTATTTTCCCATTGAAGAGAAATAGACTTTAAAGGAGGAAAGACCTAAAACTGATCTTAGGAAAGGACACTTGTCATGAGACTGCTATTGTTAGTTTTTAACTGACGTGCAGGGAGAGAGTGTAAGAAGAAAATAAGCTAAAGCAGGTATAGCATTTTTAGAAACTTGGATGCTTTTGACAAGATCCTATTTCTTGTACGCTCAAAATGGTGAGTGATGGTGCCTCAACCAGGCAATATCTGTCAGCATTTATACAGTACTACTTGCTCAAGATTTCAGATGTTTTCAAAACACTTAAGTTAATCACAGAGCCTCCCCACTAGGTATCTTAATTGTCTTGTTTTCATTTACAGCTGGGGGAACATAGGGAGGTTAAGTGGTTCGCCCTGGCGTGTGGTTTGTCTCTTGGCTTGGATTAGAATTGAGGAAGGGAAATCCTTCTTACAGTGACTGGGAACCCTGGGACTAACCAACAGGTCTAAGATCCTAGCCTGTAGCCTGCTTACACCTTCTCCACTAAGATGGAGGTGTAAAATACGGGTGAAAGCATTCATAAATTAAAATGAGGCGCCAAATAACCTAATTTGCTGTGCCTTCTGGTTTGCCTTTGGCTCAGTTCCTAATCTTGTTTTCTGCAAGAGAAACTCCTACTGTGAATAGCTGCTTCTTAATAATAGAATATTACTTTACTGATTAATATTTGTTGGACACTTAGTCTAATTATAGTTTCTCGCAGCTTCTTTAATTATTATAATATGAGGTTTAACTTAAACAAAATATTTCAGATGAGTTGAGCAATGCTTTGCAACTTAATTCGGTCCGTGGAGCACAGCAGCTGACTATGGGGAGAGTGGAAAGCACAGTCCTTCCTGAACACAGACACGTGTTTTTGAATGATAACACATGTTAGTATTTTTGTTTCTGAATCAAAAGATGTAATACCGAGGATTTAGAGAAGCTAGGAACTCTGAAACCTCAGCCTAGGGAATAGCTGCAGTGAACATGATTAACTGGGTAAAGGGGAGCTCTGCACAGTGCAATTGAGGATGTCAGTGTTTACCTACTAATTGAAATTGGAGAGACAGAATTAAAAGCCTATGATTACTAAGGCATGCCAATATCTTTAAGGACTCGCTGCTATCTTCTCAGATGGATGTACAGATGAATACTGGGTTGTTTTTCTTGGTGAAAAACTGTCCTTTTTCTTCTACGCCATTTATGTTAAAAGTGAAATACAAAGACAAGCCTTCTGAAGAAATTAGTCACTCATTTTTGCTTTCTAGGATGTCACATTTTAAAACAGAGGTTAGATCGCATTCATATTTGTTGAATATCCTGGTGGAAAGTACAAAAGTACTTGCACTGGATTTTTATTTGGTAGTAAGGTAGTAAATGTAAGCATACTGGCAGAGTATTAGTGAAGAGTAAAGTGGAGGATTCACCAGTAATGGACCTGTCAGCTGTATTTCAGTTCTCCGTTTACACACCTCCAGTGCTATTTTCAAATGTCACACCTTAGTTTCCTCCCCTTTCATATGGAAGCGCTTAAGAGCAGAGGGTGTTCTTGATGACTGAGAACAACTCCATTGATACATTTTAAAAAAAACCACAAACCCAAACAAAACCAACACCAACAACAAACCAACCAAGAATAACAACAAAAAAACAACCGACCACAACAGGTCTCCATATACTAGTCCTCTTAAATCATGAATGATGTCCCTGAAGTCCAACCTGAATTTCCCACTTTTTATGCTTAATATTTACAATAAACTTGAACCAGAAGTTGTTGAGCACATTATATCCATTCTACAAAGGACTTGAATGCTTGTGTGACATGAAGTTTGATAAGTCAAATGCTGTGGGAATAAATCCTCCTAATCTTTCATGGGCTCAGAAAACTTTTTGGACTTTGTTCTCCTCCTTTGAAAACAGATGTATTTACTTGATGATTCTTGAGGTCTTTTCCAACCTTAATGATTCTGTGATTCAGTTTACCAAAGTAGAAGTATATAGCTTCCGGAATGCTCATGCTTCATAGTATGTAGTAAGACATGGGAATTTGATTATGGAAAAAGGTCCTTACAGTATTTAAAAAAGAAAAATTAGGTTTCTGTTTTTGCATAATGCTGATTTATTTTGAAGTGTAATGCTTTATGCTTTCACCCAAGCATACCAATTCTTATCTAGGAGATGAAATGCTGTGTAAAATACAAAATTCTTGTATAACTTAAACTGCTGGATAATGTACTATAACCTCCCAGAATTCAGTACCAAACATGAAGCCTTGATTTTAAAAAAGGCATTTAAATGATTTAAAATTGTTCAGTGCCGAGCATGATCAGAACCCCAATCATTTTCAAATAAAAGTACCTATAAAAAATTGAAACAGTTGAATAATTTTAAATTGCTTTATACTGTGCAAGCACAGAACCCCAATCACTTCCAGGCTGAAGCATTTACGGAAAAAAAAAAATTGAAGTGCTCCAGTAAATTTAAATTTCTATGTACAAGGAAAAGAGCTGTTAAATTATTGGATACTTGATTTTTTTTTCTTTAAGATTCTTATATTTTTGTACAACTCAAACAGCTTTACTTTGTCAAAATGAAGCAAAAAATTCTGATTATATAAACTTGCAAAAATTTGAATTAACCACTATTATAAACAGTAATGGTAGGCCATTCCATGATCAAATGCATATATCCTGTTGTAGGAATTCTCAATGCTTTCATTACTGTCTAGTGCAAACAAAATAAAAATAAAATATAACCTGCTGTGGTTTAGGTCCAGCCAGCCAAAGCACCATGCAGCTGCTTGCTCCGTCCTCCCCAGTGGGATGAGGAGGAGAATTGGAAGGAAAAAAGGTAAAACCTCGTGGGCTGAGACAAAGACAGGGAGGGATCAATCACCAGTGATGGTCATGGGGAAAACAGACTTGACTTGGGCAAAAAAATGGATTTAATTTGTTATGAGTCAAATAAGGGTAGGAGAATGAGAAATAAACCCAAATCTTAAAAACACCTTGCCCCCACCTCTCCCCTTCTTCCTGGGCTTAACTTTTATTCCCAGTTTATCTTCCTCACAGCACCCTGCCCTGCCCAGCAGTGCAGGGGGATGGGGAATGGGGGTTGTGGTCAGTTCATCACAAGTTGTCTCTGCTGCTCCTTCCTCCTCAGGACTCTTCACACTCTTCCCCTGCTCCAGCTTGGGGTCCCTCCAATGGGAGACAGTCCTCCATAAACTTCCCCAGTGTGAGTCCTTCCCATGGGCTGCAGTTCTTCATGAACTGGCTCCAGTGTGGGTCCCTTCCATGGGGTGCAGTCCCACAGGAACAGACTGCTCCAGCTTGGGCTTCCCAGAGAGTCACAGCCTTCTTCAGCCATCCACCTGCTCCTGTGTGGGGTCCTCCCTGGGCTTCAGGGGGATCTCTGCCCTCCGTTACCCTCCATAGCTGGGTTGAAGGAGAATCTCTGCTCTGGAGTGCCTTCCCCCCCTTTTTTTGTCCTCACTGACCTTGGTGTCTGTGTAGTCATTTCTCTCTTATCCCCCTCTTCTCTCCACTGCAGCCTCCCAGCAGCTTGTTTCTTTGTTTCCCCTTTTAAATATTTCATCAGCTTCTCAGAGGAGCCACCCCTGTAGTCCCCCACCACACAAACCCAAGGTATAACCTTACAAAGAGAATAGCTTCAACACTAGAATTCTTCTTTAGCCTGTCTCTCTGATAAAAAAATAGACCTCTTCAGACTTCCCAAATCTGAATTGTTAGACCTTTTTACCTGGTCAGTCTAGACAGATGCAAAACCATGTCCTTACATGCTTTCTGTCCAGGAATTTTAAACATACATGCCTCTGACTTATCTCAACTACTTTAGGGATAACATTCACATTTAGATGTAGATATAGTTTGCGAAAGCAAGATCAAAGGTAGAGATTGAAGTTTTTCACCACCTCTTGTGCATTATATGTTTATTGCTTGTGTCTGTTGCTTGTTAAATTTCATGTGGAACAGATGATAGACGTGGTAAATACAGATAATTATAGAACTAATAAATGTCCTGAAAGTACTGCCTACAATGTTAATTAGGGAGGCTACAATAACATATTGAGTTTCCTAACCACCGCAGAAATCTAACTTGTTTTAAATTATGGATTTCAAAAGCAAATGTTAGCTTATTGTAGAGGTTTTATGATGGAGTTTGTAGGATACAGCCCTATGTATTGTATCCCTTATCCTTCAAGACTGACAGCTGTCCCTTTGTGTAAGTAAAAAAGTCATCATGTTTTCATAGGTACAAATAACTTGTCCAGTATTTTCTGTGATGATTGTTTCTACAACCAACCAAAAAAAGCCCTGAAATGTTTAACAATTAACTTGCGGTATTTCCAGCAGCATCATTCCTTAATGGTTTGAAGAAAGGTCTCCTGTAAAGCAATAAAAAATTCAATAGGGTGTTACTGAGGCATTCTCCAGTACTCATGAGATCTCATTCTCAACAAGTCAGGATTTTCTTTGACTTCTTAATACATATGGGGTCAATAGCTGTATCTTTTACATAAAAGATTTCATTCAGCTTAAATGGCAAACAATTAGAGAGGGTTATAAACCAAGGTCTTGGTTTTGTATTATTATTTATGTTCTAATTAATTTACCAGATTTTTTTTTCTCCCCCCTGCTTTGGCTACTAAGTGTTGATCTTTAATAGCTATCGCGTTCTTAGCATTAATGGGTTTTATTTCTTTGGAAAGGTCATTCTTGATGTAATGTCACTGTTAACACAAGGGAGCCTGTAAGCTTTAGAGATTTTGCTTTATTGTGATGTGCTCAAAAAATGTTCAACTACTTGCTGTCTTTCCCTGGGGCATGCTTCCACTAAACTCAGAAGAGTTAGTACAAGTTCTTTTAGATCTCTGTCTGTGTTCTTGCAATTCATTAAAAATGCTCCTCAAGTAGCAGTTGGCATTGCCAAAAAGACCTGGGTCTTTTTTTTATCCTTTTCTATTTGCTTCTGTATGACTCCTGGAGCTTTGGAATTATATTAATATATTATTGCTTATTATAAATAAGTACCCAAGCCCTTGAGTGGTAAAATGAGCAGTGATACAACAACTTGGGTCACGTCAGTTAAATGAATTTAAAATATGTATGGTAACTAGCCTACTAGTAACAAGTATAGCTCTTTAGTAAAAGAAAGTAAAATCACTTGAAAGCCAGCATTAAACAGGAAAATACAAAAGTATGGAACTAACTTTAATAATCAGTTTTGGAATTGAATTCTAGTCTGAAATAATGTTAAATTATACTAAAAATCTTCTGGGTGTATGTTTTGCCAATTGATGGGGTTAGCACAAAGGACACAGGCACCAAATTAGGCACAAGCAGTTTCTTGTTTATATCTTGCTTTCTACTTTTTCGATTTCTCAGCTCAGCTGCCTCTCCTATAGGCATATATTATGTACATGATGTAACAATATTTTGTCCTCCTAGTTAGCTAAAAAGAGATTTCTTAGACTTGTTTTACATCCTGAAATTATTTATGTCCCTAAACTTTACCAGCTGGAATAAAAACTGGCATACACCTCGTTATTTCCTGGAACTGGTAAACAGGACAAGAAGAAGCAGTGCTCTGTGCCACCAGGTATCACTTACATGGCTTTTGGTCTGGTTTTCTGAAATTGTTTAAGCCTTATTCTCTTAGTGCTTAACCACGTTTTTCATTATTCCCTCTTGCAACACTTGAAACCACTGGGCAGTTTCAGTTATAGTTAGTTGACTGAGCTGTTAGGTGTCAAACCCAAAGGAGTTTAATGAAAATGGGAAACCGATGATTGCCATCCCCGCTGCAAGAGAGATTGAGGTGATTAAGATGCTCATACTGAAAGAGAATCCACCTATGAGCTCTTTTTTTAAAAACACAAATCAATAACAAGTCAATCTTCAGAAGTCTTTATTTTAATACCATCATACTACTGTTGGTCAGTATGATTTGTGCTAAAGAAAAAATAACCATGTGATGTGCAAAAAGAAAAATTGTCTGCAGCTTGTCCTACAAAATATTTTGTTTTCTTCCTGTTGAAGTCAAATAAAGTATGTCAAAATCAGTAGACAGGTTTGCGTTGGGCTTCTTGCCTTGTAGCAATTTCTTAGTTTTTATTACGAGGCTTTGGATGTTAGACTTGTGTTTTTTCCAATAACCTTGCTTGAATTGAGGGATTTACTTGAAAGTATTTGTTTTTACAAATCTTGTGTTTGTGACTATGGAGAAGGTCAGAAAAATGGTCAACAAATGTTTTCTTGAAGCTGAAAACCACATTTTCGCTTTTCCTCATACTTCCGTGAGTTCTGTGGATTAGTTCCTGTTGTTGTAATGTTTCAAGGTGATAGCACTGTGTCTGTGTTTAATACTCAAAACCATGCTATTCTTTAAAAGACTTTTTAGTAAGCTCATTTTCAGTTTTAGCTTACCAGAGCAAAAGACAGATGTTCAGTGTTACACTAAGTTCAGTTTTTTGGTGCAGTAATAATTGCTTTATCCTATAACTTTGTAGAGCATAAAGAAAACGATAGGTGGAAGGCTGCGCTTTTTTGATAATGATCACACTGTTGGGAAATTAAACATATATCATATTCCTTATAGCTTCCAGCTATCCTATCCAAAAACCACTATCTGCTGTAAGAAATATGATTTTAATTTTTTCTCTAATGGCTTTTGCCACGTCAGTGTTTCCCTGTGTGGAATAATGACTTTGCCCCATGCAACTGCATGCGAAGGGTTATAAATATGTTTAAACAATTCTTAATTTATTTCCTTTGTTTACAAAGAGAGACCTATATTTTCATTCATCTAAGTGTTTCATNATAACCATGTGATGTGCAAAAAGAAAAATTGTCTGCAGCTTGTCCTACAAAATATTTTGTTTTCTTCCTGTTGAAGTCAAATAAAGTATGTCAAAATCAGTAGACAGGTTTGCGTTGGGCTTCTTGCCTTGTAGCAATTTCTTAGTTTTTATTACGAGGCTTTGGATGTTAGACTTGTGTTTTTTCCAATAACCTTGCTTGAATTGAGGGATTTACTTGAAAGTATTTGTTTTTACAAATCTTGTGTTTGTGACTATGGAGAAGGTCAGAAAAATGGTCAACAAATGTTTTCTTGAAGCTGAAAAACAGACATTTACACTTTTCCTCATACTTTTGTGAGCTCTGTGGATTGGTTCCTGTTGTAATGTTTCAAGGTGATAGCACTGTCTGTGTTTAATACTCAAAACCATGCTATTCTTTAAAAGACTTTTTAGTAAGCTCATTTTCAGTTTTAGCTTACCAGAGCAAAAGACAGATGTTCAGTGTTACTAAGTTCAGTTTTGTGGTGCAGTAATAATTGCTTTATCCTATAACTTTGTAGAGCATAAAGAAAACGATAGGTGGAAGGCTGCGCTTTTTTGATAATGATCACACTGTTGGGAAATTAAACATATATCATATTCCTTATAGCTTCCAGCTATCCTATCCAAAAACCACTATCTGCTGTAAGAAATATGATTTTAATTTTTTCTCTAATGGCTTTTGCCACGTCAGTGTTTCCCTGTGTGGAATAATGACTTTGCCCCATGCAACTGCATGCGAAGGGTTATAAATATGTTTAAACAATTGTTAATTTATTTCCTTTGTTTACAAAGAGAGACCTATATTTTCATTCATCTAAGTGTTTCATGAAGTCGTTACTGCTGGAAAATAGGATCAAGCTGTTTAGTTCATTAGGTGATAAATAACTAAAATGCTTGCTATAAGCAGATCTTTGAGCAGGTTATTGTTGTAATGCAGTTTAGGTTTTGGTAATTCCATAGCTCGCAGTATAACCAGATCAGAACTCTGACTTTCAATGTTTCTTCTTTATGCCTCTTTCACTGGTACAGGAGTGCTGTTGAATGGCTCATTTGCATTATTCTGTACCCTGCAGAATGAATTTATTATGCAGCTTCTCTAAATAGGCTAACCAGTTGTAATCTCATTCCAGTGGTGTATGGATTTTGGCAAAACATGATTACTTTTTTTGTAATGCCTAAAAAGAAACAAAAAAATAACCTTGGACACCAACCTGTCTTTTTTGTCTGAGGAGCCTTATTTGTTATTGGTGTTATCTGTTGTAAATGGTGTTATTAAGCACGATGGGTAGGTATTTACTTGTTAAATAGTTGAGGAATGTAAGATATTACTTTGAGCACAAATTAACACATTTTGGCCTCTGTTATTAATAACTAAAATACTTAATGAAGCAAGATGATAGTTATTGTCTGGATTACAAAAATCTGACCAATATTCAGATATGTCTATGCAGATGAAAGAGGAAGTTGGTCCTGCACTCTGAGCCGTACAGGTGCGAGCCACCTTGAGTCTGGAAGCCACTGTCTACTGGCAAATCCGCAGTCTCAGCTAATAATCTCTACTGAGAGGGAAGGTTAAGCCTGGGGTCTGTAAGTTGTCTGTGCTGTAGGATGTCTGCCACTTGTGAGCAGAGTTGATTCCCATCTGGTCAGAAAGGGCATAGATTTAGCAATACATGAGGGGTTGCATCTGTGTTTGTTTTTCATAAAGATTAATCCTGACTCTGTTTGCAAAAGCTGCTTAACATTGCTGTAGCTAAATGGAGGCAGCATCTCCGTCAATGTCAATTTTTTCAGCTCTTTGCGTTTTAGTTAATTTTAGAATGATTGTGAACAATCAACATGACAAGACTTTAAAAAGGAAAAGTTGAATTTTGGGAAGCACTAGGCAACGTACTTTGGGCTCAGGGAAATATTAATATCACTTACTAGCCCCTGGAGAACACTTACCTGGAGTACTTTGTGTGTTCTGCACATGTGCGAACTTAAGCACAGTGAAAGGTGACTGAAGTGATCAAAGGAACGGATCCTTCTAGGGGGAGATTGAAAGAGCTTGGTTTGTCTAACCTAACAAATAGAAGAGTTAGAGAGGAGAAAGGTTAATTAAGTTATGAGACAAGACTTGTACGAGAATAAATGGCTGTAAATTGACCATGAACAAATTTATTTTGGAAGCTACGAATGACTGTCAGAAGAAGTGTTGAGAATTGTGGAAGGCAGGAAGAATTATTTGTGATCAGGGTCAAGTGATCTGTCCAGGAGACTGCATGTTGTGCCTGCTTGTGACACCAGAGGTAAATCATTCCAGGTCTATATGAAGCTTTTCTGGGTTCCCAAGCCAAGGGAACTCTAAGCTACCTCCAGTTTTGATGCATGGAAAATGTGCTAGAAAGTTTATTAAAAAACTTAATTTTAGGGTGCGGTTTCATGGCAGCTTNAACTACCTGGGGACTTGATTCATGGAGCAAACGTGACTGGAAGAAGAGTAAAAAAAGGGACTGGTTCCAGACAGGTCAGCACCTGGGGAGAGAGGAACCATCACA
Source organism: Syrrhaptes paradoxus (assembly GCA_013400615.1). NCBI lineage: Eukaryota > Metazoa > Chordata > Aves > Pterocliformes > Pteroclidae > Syrrhaptes > Syrrhaptes paradoxus. Next base: position 13,068 of record VZTO01018929.1, read on the forward strand.
ACTCTGGCTTCAAATGGGGGTGCCAAGACAGTGCTCCCGTACTTTCTACTTAATTATTCTTCTTCACCCCAAGCAGGGTGGAGTCCAGAGTGGCTCTGGGCTCTGAATGGACCCTGGGATTAAATCTTAACAAACTCAATAGTGCTTCTTCCATGGATCTTGAATTTCAGAAGGAAAGTAGCTGTCTGTTCTAGTGCTGGCAAATTGCTTTTTGAATAACTTAACAAGATTTCCAGTGTCATGGAAGATGCATGCTTTTTACTGAGTATGTGATAAAATTCTTATAATAAACATACATTCACAAGGAAAGTGCTCATAAAAAGAAAGTTCTTGTGCTAGATAGTCTCACAAAAGAGTTTGTCATATTTTTTTCCAGTTAATGGATGCCTACTGCAGTCACACTGCTTTGTGACAGGAGAACTGAATTCATTGGAGCCAATAAAGTCATTCTAATTTGCATTTTCATAGCCCACCCTTCACTATTCCAAGTGTGACTTTCACTTTTAGGACAGAGCTATGCAGTAAATGGATATGTAGGCCTTTTAAAAGAATATTTATCATCCTTGAAGAATCTTAGTGCCAAATCTTAATAGCATTTCTTACAAAAATGGCTTGAATTCCCAATCAGATTTAGAGGTAGAGCTCTGGAGATTGTGAATACTCTTTCTCCAGACCTCATTCCTGATAAAAAGACAAGAGGTTAAAACCTAAAACAGTGCTAACTTTCCTCCAAAATGAAAATATTCAATAAAAAACTCCCCAAATAGTAGCACTGTAGAAATCAAATTAATGCAAAAGAACTGTGTATTTTATTTAATTTAGTCACTTTTGGAGATAAATAATTCAACATACCTTTATACAATGTTAAAATACCTTTGTTAATTATGCCAATCAGNTGTCCCGTCTGTATGCTATTTGATGAAACAATTGCCTTAGGACCTGTTGACAATTTAATTGGAGTTTGCATAATGCAGAATCAGAACCTTACCTAAACAGTGCTCTTTGTTCTGTTTGTGTTCCTTTGTTAATTCTATTTAAATAACTCCCTTATTTAAATATTGAGTAAAAACCTGAAATCTTTAGGTTCTTACTGACTTCAGTGAAGGCAGGATTTCATCATTTCTCTGTGACTCTGTGCTGCTTATTAGTTGGTTTTCTTCTCTGATGGCTTCCTCCCCATCCATTTTGTGGGTCTAGTGTTGCAACACCTGAAGATAGAAAGGGTTTTAAGATGCAAAGATCTTGATCTGCATGATAAAAATATTTTGTCATGTGCAATTTAATTCAGTGTTGCTGGCAGTTCTCATTATTCTGATTACTTTTTTTCCTCTCAGTTCTCAGCTTTTAGGATCACCGTATTTTATATGAAAATCTGAAGTTTTCATATGCAAAAAGCAAATTTCTAGTTCTCATACTTCCAGAAAAAAGCTTGGAAGCATAAATTTTCAATACTTTCTTCCAAGTATTCAAATGAATAGACAAGAAACCCCAAAACCATACTTCCAAAAAATCCCACCTTATCAAAATCTCCAAACAAAAGAAGCCCAAACAAAAATCCTTTATTTCTCAGGAAGTGACTTTCAAATTTTGAAATTATTACTATTATTAAAAAGGAGTGTGACTTCTGTTTTAGCTCTTCTTTTCTGGAGTTTTATGTGGGTTTGTTTGCATTTCAAATTACTTTCCTGAAGTCAAAGGTAGAATGTGGTCTTACGGAATACCGAGGAAATGAGTTTTGTTTGCATTGATTGTGTGTAAAACCTGTCTGGGGTTTCACAGGTGTCTGCATTTACATCTCTATTTGCCTAAAGCCTTGCACAAGGATGAATTTACACTATAAGAATGTTTGCAAAATGCAAGAAGTATTCTGAAACTTGCATTTTTTTGTGATAGAAAGTTGATCTCATACAGGCAAGGCTAATGAAGGTATGAGAGTGTTTACGATTAAAGGTGAGAAAATTAATTTCCAGAGTGAGGATGTGGCCAATAAAACCCAAATGGAGTTGTTTCATGTGCTGAAACTGGGCATGACAAAAAGGACACAAAGATTTTGAAATTCTGTGGAAGGTCATTTCAGAGATGAATTTTCATTCTCCAGCAGAGGAGGTAGAAGAACCTTGGTTTTTGGGATGTGGTAATTCCAAAGGTATTTTAATGCCAGGCACTTTATTAATTTCTTCTGCTGTATGGTATAAAATTGCCATCCTCTTCTGCTTTCCAATCCATGTTCTGTGTGAGCAGCTTTCAGTGCAAATGTTGAGGTCAGTCAGGGTCACCAGCGTGTGTGTGCTGTTTTATTAACTAAAAAA